>CAXAKH010000075.1:0-20244 GCA_963969325.1 Lycopodina hypogea | reverse complement strand
GTACTACAATTTTACGCTTTGTTTCTTCGTGTAAGAAAGGTTTGGCCAAATTGTATAGAACTGGGAAAAGTTTCGGAGCTGAAACGTGCATATTGATACATAACATTGAAAGAGTCGCTTAGAGTTAGAAACTTATAGTTCTCTCATCTATATATATATATATTGTAGTGGCGAAACCCTATTGTGAAAATCGATCATCAGCATCATAAAATGGACAAAGAAGAATACGACACTTGAGTAAAGTAAAAATCAATGATGATAACAATTTCTTTGTCTCCGTGAACTTATGACATTTTGTACATTTTTATGACATCTAATACTACATAGATATACTACACAGGTAGGGCCACCTGATTGCAGGTAAGATATCCATACGAAACCAAACATACCGTTAATGACGTAGCACGTGCGCAGTGTTTCCGGGTAGTGAGCCTCCAGCAATGCCAGAATCTCTGTGAATACGTCAACAGCTGGAAAACAAATTATTCTAAATATCACAGAGCTACATGAAGATGAACATGAATTATATATATATATATCAACGTTGTTGTTTGTTTTTTTATGTGTTGGTATTGTTTACTTGTGTACCAGGTTTCCAGATGTGTTTATTGTTATTTGTTTGTTTGTTTGTTTGTTAATGTGTTGGTATTGTTTACTTGTGTACCTGGTTTCCAGAGATGTTTCATGCCAATTCCTTCCATGTCGAATATCATGGTACATTGACTGATTCTCTTCCCGTGCTGAATGTGACAGATAATAAATGAGTGAGTAAAATGGTAATTTAACAGATAACACAAGGTGAATGAAAGTAGTGAATAAATGTTGTTAATAATGTCCAATTAATGTTAACAGTACAAGAGACAGTGACATATAGACGACCATACACATGAAGGCTACACAGGCTACATCCTACCTTCTTTGATAGTTCGGCAAACCTTGTTTGAACAGCCACTCCACATATTTCATTTTAAACCTAATAATGTCTTTTTTCGTTGTTGAGAACATCATACCTACAAGAGCAAAATCATTAAAAGTACTTTAAAGGAATAATAAAACTATAACAATTAAACTCAGAAGAATCACAAAATAGTTTATACCCAAGTGCTTTAATGTATTTGATGGAGATGCCAATTACTATATGACCTTTGAGATCGATCGTTCCAAGAGTGTCAAACCATATTGGGAAGCCCTCCTTGTCCACCCCATAATACCCCCCGGGGTAGTACTTAGACAGGACTTCCGGTCACTGGCCAATCACACAACTTCTCCGACTGGTACTGCTTCCGGAACTGAGCGTCCTGTCAATGTCATCAAAAAAATACAAATTCTTTTGAAATAATTGTCGTTTTATATTCACTTACTTGGCAGAAGTAATATATGTCAAATATATGTTGGTCTACTATAACATTTAATAAAAATGGTGTATTAATTTGTCTATTGTTACATATTCACTCAATAGTTAACAATCAATGTTTAATGTATAACATTTAATGTGTATATACAATGTCTTAGTGGCTCTTGCTCATACAATTATTATAAAATTCTCTATCACAGATATCGGCCGACTTCATAAGATAGATAGTAATTTAACTATATCATCATCATGATTTTCAAGGTATATCTTCAAATTTGCACGAACTTGGCTTCTTCGTGAGTGCAATTAGTCCTTGTGAATCGCTATACAAATTAGTTTAACTTTGCCTTTATGAGTATTATTGTCGTGATTTCATATTGAAGCGCATTTTCCACCGTAGATAGACTGCTTCATAAATTGTGGCCATACCCGATAGGTATCGATATAAGATATATCTGATAGGTACCGATATAAGATATATCAGATAGGTACCGATATAAGATATATCTGATAGGCTGCTCCAAGGCAAGGATATATATCATAGAAATAAATAACGCAGCGACTTTAGCTTGGACTTTGGTTTGATATGCAGATAAGGAAAGACCATTGATGGTTCGTGTCAGTACAAACGCTACAATGATTGTGGTCAACTTAACTTATATGTACGATAGACTAATAATTGACTAATTTGCCTGATCTGTTAAACGACAAAATCTAGTTCGACGTTGCATGGATTCATCCCTCATGTACTTACATCTCGAAGCATCTTCTCCGCGTTCTTTAGGTTCCATGACCTTGCTGGAATCAATGAATGTATATAGGTCAACTGACAGTTCAACGCTGGGGTCATTCATCTACAATTAGTTTCCCAAATCGGACTTTAAACACTTTACATTTTGGTGCAGTAATATTTTGCATATATAGTCAGTTACATTAAATTATGTTGTTTATTAATTAGGAAACACAGGATTTCATTCGTTGATCACGAATAGACAATTAATTTAATTACTTGCGCTGGATAACCGGTATGATAGCAAACAAGACAAATACAAATAGAACCTTTGACAGTGTGTCTGTGTACAGGGTTCAGTGGAGGTAGCATAGACGTATAACAAGTGTGTCTCTTATTAACAGTTATATAAATGGAAGTGTACTACATTTCGCCAATCAGATAACGCCATGTCACATGTCATGCATGTACATGTATGTGTATATGTCATTGAGATAGTCACTGTATTTAATGTTACCTGGATATTTCCATTCTAATAAATGAACTCAAGTCGGTTTCAACTCACCTCAAGTAATATGTACTAACTACTATTTACATGTAGACTTACATGTAGATATCGGGTTATTAGGCCACAGACCGAGAATCTAACAATTAACTAACGTCATGTATTAGACATTTAATTATTTTTAACCTTTTTAGTTTTTTTTGGTACTTTAGTAATATTTATAATTCACTGGAATAGTAATATCAGCATTTACTGCTCTGAGCGTTGTTAGAACCAGGTATTTATCAATCGTATATTTCCGTACGAGAAATAATTATAAATATTTCATAGATTTCGGAAATATTGAAGGCTATCGGTTGCCTATTAAATACCTTAACACAACCTAGCGAGCATTGACTTCACTGGCTGTGGACCAGGCCAAAGTGTAACACGTTGTTCACAAAACATATTGCTTTTTAATACAATCATTGTGCGATCTCCCGTATATCAATACTGTCAGTAGCTAGATAAATCAGTTCGGAAGTTATTAATCATAGAAATAAGCAGAGAACAATAAAACTGTTGTAAATTTGATGGATACGTCACTATACACTCATTACTGCAACCACAAGTTATCGGTTTTCTCGGGTTGGCTCCTAGAGACACAGCCCACTAACTACATTAATTAACATTCAATTGTAGGTAGCGTAGATGTGAGAAAGGACTGGGATGGTATATGATTGAATGTCGTACCTCTAAGCCAGCGACAGTAATAATGGTCGTCCCATGTCGGTTGTTTTATGTCAGCGATCGCATCACGGAACTGTAACCAACATGAACAATATCTAAATAATTACAACAAGTGTATGGTTACTCTGTAGGCTATGAAAGAATAATTCCTCTATAGATCGGGAGTAGCTCTGCTGCTTTAACATTAGCAACAGGGCATATAAAGTTTAATTAACTATGCTTTATAATTAACTAGTACATGTACATGTCGGACTAGAGTAAAGAGCATTCAGCCATCATTGCTGTATAGTGATAAAGCAGGTACTGATGAACGTTCATTGTCTAGCGAATGTGACCATCTCTTACCTTTGCTAGAGTTTCGTTCTGTTTGGGGGTGAGTGGTTGATCGGCCATGGCGAGTGGTCTAGCTGGAGGGAGGGTGACAAGGGGGTAGACTGGCAGTGCTTACAGCTACAGGATCTCACCAGAATCCTTCTCCTTCTCCACTACCAACCTCAGTCAGCTCTCACAACTTACAACTTGTCCTCAATGAAAGCAAAGAAGGTTTACCAGAAATGTTCAAGTTGACATTTCGCTCATTTAGGCCCACTATTAATTGGCTTAATTTACTCTCAATTGAAACTTGTCTGATATTTTCGCACATTTCATCAGAAATAAATATTCCTGTAATACAAGTCGATAATTAGCTTGGTAGTTTTTGCTGCATGTACCTCCTCTATCATCGTGTATTTTGAAGCCGTCTGCCCCCATGTGGGATTGTTATCGGAAAGGTTTGTGATGTTCGTTTTACCTCTGTTCATGGTCCAGGGTTCAATCAGATAATTAACCCGAGGACAGAGGCACGGTCTAGGTACATGGTTTACATGCGTACATGGTTTACATGCGTACACGGTTTACTGTGTACAAGTTTACATGCGTACATGGTTTACATGCGTACATGGTTTACATGCGTACACGGTTTACATGCGTACACGGTTTACATGCGTACACGGTTTACATGCATACACGTTTACTTGTGTACACGGTTTACATGCGTACATGGTTTACATGCGTACATGGTTTACATGCGTACATGGTTTACATGCGTACATGGTTTACATGCGTACAAGATTCCTGGCAGGAGGCTTTTACTAAGACGTCTGCTTCTCCTGAATTCTCAATTCCGACTGTCACAGGCCCGTGGTCACTACCTCCACGTTAGTGTGTACTAGTGGCACGAGCAGATCGCCTAGCTGACCACCGAGCTGATCAGGACCAAGGAAGGAATGTGAGATATACACCAGCGACGTCTCAACCGTCGCAATGCCTTGCCATGCCTCCTATTCACTCGCCACTGACTAACACATGCGTACATGGTTTACTTGCATACACGGTTTACATGCGTACATGGTTTACTTGTGTACACGGTTTACATGCGTACACGGTTTACATGCGTACACGGTTTACATGTGTACACGGTTTACATGCGTACCCGGTTTACATGCGTACATGGTTTACATGTGTAAATGGTTTACATGTGTACACGGTTAACATGCACGACAACTATTGTATCTATCATCCCTGTGCACCCATCGTTCACATATCTATGGTTTATCCAAGTATATGGCAGTGCTGCTTCTGCGATACATAAATAGAAGTTTACAGTTATAATTATGTATATATTGGAGGAAGCAATGGCCAACTGCCACAGAGAACGGGAAGGTAGCAGGTTCTACCCTGGTTCGGACTAGAGAACCGGGCGGTGAAACAGTTCCAGCATTTTAAAAAGACCCCCTTTTCAAGGAATTTCGGCCTAATTTTACCCCTTTTCGCGTGATTGTGCCAAATTGCGAATTTCGGAGTAAAAAAACACACCTATTTTCGGAAAACGCGATCCTCGAGGAGGCGCCTAATTACCCCTTATTTTCGCGAATTCTGGAACTGTGATGCGTACAAGTGTCCAGTGAGTTGCACTGCCGGGCTAGAGAAGCCCCCTATTAATAAAGTATATAGCTTTACGGCTGCCTTTGGGGCCTTTCACATTAAATAAATTTGGATTTACACGTTTATATACGTTAAATAGGATGTGAGATAGAATGCACCTACATTGGTTTTCCTACACCTCGTCCCCAGATCTCAAGAAACAAACCACCTGTTTCTACAGAGCAAGCAGATATGTACAATACAGACTGTACATAGACTGTGTGAATGTGCGCACTGTAGGTGTGTGATAGAATCAGTTATAGGATTCTTGAGGCTATGACCTAGAGCGGTTGCTCACTGATTTTCTACTTAGTGTATGCTTGATTTGTCAATTCAAAAGTCTTGGAAAGTAATTAGTTGTGACAACCCAGCCAGGCCAGTGTGTGTACATAACCAGCCTGTAATCCCTGAGCTTTGTGACAGTCCTATGACCAATGTAAACAACTAACCGGTAAATAAACAAGTAAATCCCATAAAGCAAGAAATGTAGATGGACCTTTTTGAAAATATGTTTTGAAAATTACTATAGATTGCCATAATAAATTAACCTGAACATTTATACATGTTGGATTTCCAATCAGATGTATTTTATACCTGTAAATATACTGAGATATTACATGGCTCAGTACATTTAGGAACATATCAATTGCCAAGTTGGTGATTCACATTATTATATACAAACATAAGAGTAATTAAAGGGAGGTCGGGTGGTTATCATTTTACTAACTAGGTTTTCCCTGGAAAGTTTATTGTTTGTATTAGTCTGTCTTCATATCTGCATGCACATATTGGATGATTTGGGATTGATTTTACACTGAAATATTTAATATATTACTAGCAGACCCCAGCGCTCCACGCTTTCAGAGAGTGAAACATTGTCAAAATAGTAAATAATGTAAATTATAAATAGTTAAATTATCTAGCATATTGAGTGTTGGTAGGGATATTATTCTCCAAATTATCAACCTCACCCACAGTTGTAATTACTCAAGTGCCATACAAATGGCCAGTGTTTGGTAGCTGTCAATCATCTGCTCACCACCTGTCAATTATGACAAAACTGCTCACAACATGTGTGTTGACAATGTCATGGTCATAGCTGACCTACACAACCAAATCCATCACCTCACCATAGCCCTGCAGTCATCTAAATCCAACCACCAATCTGATATGGAACAACTCACTTCAGATAATGACAAACTCATACTAGAGCTCCGGTCTGAAATTGCCACTCTTCATGCTGAACATCAATGTGACAAGGACAACTCACAGTCGGCCATGGCTGCCAAGGATCATGAAATAACATCACTCCGTACAGCTGGCTGCCTCTCACTAGCCACCTCATCGTCACTCCAAGCTGAGATCACTGAGCACTTAATCACAATCGCAATCCGAAATCCGGGACCTAAAATACAACATGGAGGACATCACTACAACAGCAGCCCATGTTGAACGAGATCTTGGCAATACGGAAAGAAAATACATGGCTGCCCATTCCGACCTCTCCACTACTAAGATAGAACTCTACCAGGCAATTGAAAATCTGAATCGTGTGTCCATAGAACTCAAGGATACCAAAGAAGATCTACAATACCAAACATCGTTGGTACAGTCCTCCTTCAAGGAAAACAAATCCATTTACACTCCGCACAGAGACCAACGATCAACAATCCAAGAACTCTGTGCAGCATTCAAGGAGGCTCAGAACAAGAAAGACTCTTGTACTACCACTTCCACCTCCTGCCAAACACCATGGATATAGTGGCACTGATTGGATCTGTACAACTTTACCCAGGCGAACCCAATGGGGATCCACCCTCACAGTTGTCATGGGCAGATAATATGGAAAATGCTGAACAATCCCCCAACCCCAGTATTCCAGCCACATCTCTCCTTCCACTGGCAGCGACGGTCCTAAGATCTCCAGGAGCTTCAGACAAACCAAACAATTCCCCATCTCATATCGATCAGGCTCCTAGTCAAAGCTGTGAGAAACTTCAGAATCAACCGGTACATACAGACACCACTCGACCAAAGTCTCGGTACACCAGGGCACCCCAAGGGAACCAGTCAACCAGCCGATCTGATAAACACCCTTCGACAACCGTCACCCCTGATCAACAGAAAGCTATTCCAACATCAGTCGACCAATGCATCTTCCATTGTGCATCCTCTCCCACCTACAGATCCACCCCCACAGGTCATAGTACATAAGGAGAGATCATCCTCCTCCATCAACGATTATATATGGCAAATTCCATCTGAGGTGTACGAACTAAAAAATAAGCCCCCGGAGACACCATGGGCCTACTTCATCGGGGACTCCATGTTCAAGTACATCAACCCAGCAAGCATTGTATCCAGTGGGGTGATCAGCAAAAAATTTCACCCACATGCTGAGGCAATAGCCTGGGAGCTTAACCAGGAGGCCCAAACTATCGCCAAGTATAACAAGTATTCCCACGATGGTCCAGGCTTGGATACCCTTATCATATCCATTGGTACTAATGACACTGCCCGCCTTCAGAAGCTGGGAGGAACAGCCAAGCACGTTGATGTGGACAAACTAGTCCAATCCAAAATCTCCCAGTGGCCCAACCACATCATTGACTTGTACAAGGGTGCCACTGCCTGTTTGGATGCCTATGGCAATGCATTCATCATCCTGCCCATTGGCACCAACAGCCTATCCAACGTCGATACAGGCATATCCTACTTCCACCACCTAGCGATCCAGTATGCCAAACAATTTCCAAAGATATGTATTATCACCAACTCCAACATGATCCGGCAAGAGAGTGCAATCTCCCATATGATTGTCCGGGACGACAACCCCCATTACAGTGACAGAGGGAGACAACAGATGGTGTCAAACCTGCTATATTCCATCAAGCAGGCCCAACCAGCCCTCTATGAATATGTGGACATAGTAAATGACCACTATGAAAAAAGCCAGTCAGATCCAGATCGTCAGTCACCAAAAGCTCACTTTTACCGCAGATCCTCTAAACACACAGGGATTCCAGAGACCCCAGTACTTCTGGGAAGTCCACACCTTCTGTACCTTCATCCGTGGGTTCACAGGCATCTACCAAAGGGAAACCCTCCTCTGTTTCCTCCGGTGACACTCCAACTGTACCAGAGCCTACCCACCATTCGTTCTCTGTGGGGAAAATAGTCCAAAGCATGGATGTCTCTACCCCTTCCTATGCTGCAGTGGCCGCTGCCATCACTAAAGACAATATTCCAGCCCCGTCGTCCAGTAACAGAGGGATAAGGAACCACCCCAATCCACTCCCAACATAGACAACCATGGTCCGCCCAACCCAGTCACCCCAAGGGAAGACCGGGTCCACTTTCCGGCAACTGACGTCAGAGAACGCCTCCCCAAAAACACTAAAGACACTGTCTCACGTAAAACACCCGAGACCAAATCATCTCCGAAGGCACCTGAACAACCCCCTTCTCCGACTCCGGTTACCTTGGTTACCACTCTGGAACTCCTTCAACAGATTCTGGCTTCCCCAGAGGTGCCGCAATACCTACTCCATACCACAGGCAGCACTCCACGTCCTGTGCCATCCGAATAACAATATACTTATGTGTAAATAATTTACCATCTAGTAATCTCACATAATTATCTTACTATGTATTGTCGCGTTGTATCAAGTTTATCCAGACGGTCTGTACTGACCGTAATTTCCGGTATGCAACTCACTTTCTCATTGCTGCATATATGGTTTAAACATCTGCCAGTATCCACGGTATAACAATATCCCTATACATCTTTCCCTTTATATGCATTTTATGTCCTATAAAAAATCACTGTAAATACCTATACGTGCAAATGTCCATCTCAGTGCTGTATATATAGTAATATCATTGTATAACAATATCCAATTCCACCTTTCCTGCTATACATTATACACATTATATCCTGTACGTATGGTATACATGGTTAAATGTGTCAACATCCACTGTATAACAATATCTAATTCCACCTTTCCAGTTATACATTATGTACCTATATACATATATCCTAGATTTATTCACCTGTATAACATATATAATCACACCAACTGTATCCCGAACGACAGATCTCAAATACTCCTAGTCATAGTTCACACTAGGTATTAATTCATTTGTACTTGTTTGTTATTGTATATCTCATGTATTCCACATGTGATGTCCTTAATTAACATACCATGTCCTTAATCACAATATACTACAATGATATTAATCCATTATAATCGTCTTAATATATAACCAGGTATTCCACATGCGATGTTTCAATCAACTTACCATGTTACTGTATGTCCATAGTGATAATTTACCGTATCAAATATTGATACTCATTCCATAGACATATACTTCCACATATTAGGATAATGAACAAGGCATCTGAACAAGGCATCTGAACAAGGCATCCAAAAGCAGGGTTACCACGACTTTGCTATAGTCTGTAAAAAAGTCTCCTTAGCCCGCTCTCACTCAGGTGGGATCGCAGTCCTAGTAGAAAATTCCTTAGCTCCATTCATATCCATGTGTGACTGGTCCAATCCATGTTGCCTGGCCATTAAAATCAAAGCATCCATCTCCATTTATCTCCCTACAGACCTCTACATCCTTACCATATCCCCCCCGAACACAGCTCCTACCTTAAGTCTACCAACACCGACTCTTTCCTCCTACTAGACCAGGCATTCAATAAAATACCTCCAAACTCACACACAATCCTTATGGGAGACTTCAACGCCCACACGAACAACCATTCACGAGCCCTTCCACATATCCACTCTGACGTCTTACCACAATTCGACGCAGAATCTCAGTCGGCAAATCCCCCCCAGAAGAACTCATTGGACCATCGAGCAGTAGACAACTACGGTCGCCTCTTACTAAAATTCTGTCACGATCATGACCTCACCATCCTTAATGGCTGTACCATAGGCGATACCCAGGGGCACTTTACCTACGAAGTGGGCAATACTCGCAGCATCATCGACTACAGTATTGTCTCCCAATCCATGTGGCCCTATGTCCATAACTTCCAAATTAGCACCCACAACCCTGTTTTATTGGACCACTCCCTACTGGTCATGGAGGTAGACATTGCCAAACGCCAACAGGAAGCCAACATATCCCACCCCTTCCAAGGAGCTTTTTCCAAAGGCAAACGAGATACGGATTACATTTTTGTGGCCAACATCCTCATCGATCAGGCTAAGCATCTCAACCTACCACTCTACGCAGCTTTTATTGATCTGCAAAAAGCTTATGACAGCGTCAATCAACCTCTCCTGCTCCGTAAAATGGTCATGCGTGGCCTAGGCCCTCGTTTCTGCTAACTTATAGAACATATGTATGTCCAATCAACATCCCGTATCAAAGTAGGAGCCAAATTCGGCCAATCCTTCACCACAAATGTGAGCCTCCATCAGGGCGATCCCCTGTCTCCCCTCCTCTTCAACCTTTTTATTACGGACATTATTTTTTATCTGCAACTTTTCCACCTCACTGCAAGGACTCCGTAATTCAATCAACACTACACTTCAATATTGCCAGGCAAATAAACTGACTCAACATTTCCAAATCATGCTACACTGCATATAACACCTCTCACACAAATCACCAACCTATCATCATCGAGGGAAAGGCCCTCCCCTATGATGCAAATCCCTGCTACCTGGGACTATGCCTCTCTGGGTCCGAATATGACCTCAACTCCGTGATGCTCAAAAAAGCATCCCGAGCAGCCTTTGCGCTGTCATCCATGTTGGACAACACCGTCTCAGCTACTACCTTGAACAAGCTTTTCAACCAATTGATCGAACCCATCCTCCTCTACGGCTCTGAACAATGGTTACCATATATCCACCCCAGGCCTTATCAAGACCTACGCCACCCTCAACACCCACCCTCAACTATCCACCGAGCAAATTTGGAAAAACATGACCTACTCTCACTACTCCATACACTCCACAACCCCAATCCTGGGAGTCAGAGCCGAACTGGGGATGTACCCTACATACATCCCAGCCATCATCCGGTTGACCAAATACATGGCATACCTAGTTGAAGACAGCTCCAACCCCATCATCCAGAAAGCAGTCATCACACAAAAAACCATGGTTTCCAAATCTAAATATTCCTGGTGGTCCAATGCGTGGAGACTCCTCTCGGAATTCCACATTACTAAAGCCACAATATCCTCCAATAAGACAAAACACCTCAAAGACGAACTACAGGATGCATACCGCAGGTGGTGGGTCGAATTCATGGCTGTCCCCACCAACATGCCCAAACTATGCACATTCCGCCAATTCCACCCATCCTTCCATACACCCCTATCCCAACCAAGGCCGCCCCACCTCAGAGCCCAGGCACTCCGTTTCCGATGCTCCAACCACCGCCTGGATATTGAACTGGGTCGCCACTCCCAGACCCCCCGTGAACTGCGGACCTGTCGGTTCTGTAAATCCGGATCCATAGGGGATGAATACCACGCATTCCAATGCACCAAATTCCTGGACCTTCAAGATCATTATGACATCCACATAACATCCTGACCGCAATTTAGTACGGCAATGCAAACTTTCCAACTTAACACACAAAGGTACATCACAGCTCTCATGTCCCGTATCAAGTACCAATAGAGTGATCAATCACACATCTCCTTCATAAAAAACCATCCTCCAGTATATACATCCTATTTACACTTATTAATCAATACCATGTTACTCTGTGATACAATATTCAACATAAGTTTATCTTCGTTCATGTCAATATTTATTCTATAACTGATGTCTGTACACATGTGTTAAGTCATTTTAATTGGTAATTGGTGAACAATAGCTGATGTAAATAGTTAAATTTTATTAACAAATATTCAATTTAAACACGCACGATGTCATGGGTAAATAGCTAGTAGGTTTATATATATAGAAAGGTGCCTGGAGAAATGGAGACATATGTAGTATTGTGCATGTGGGCCAGGAAGCAACACACATTTGATAGAAAAGAATAGAGTTTATTAAGCAAAGTATATCTGTACAAATATGCCGCTACACTAAACTACACTATTACATCTCCCAATTGTCTCAAACCCGGTCTCATCAATCTGATCTGTTCATTGTCTCACCTCCATATATATACATGCCATCACACGACAGTCACCAGGTCATCCTGTTACAGAGGTGCCAAATACTGAAGGTCCTCTGACGGGTAGGCATCCGTATGGTGTTTACTTGTAATTGATATAATCTCGTTCGGTTCATGTTAATATATATCACCCAATAGATGGCCATACTTGGCTATCTTTCACATGTGCCTTTAATGTTTAAGAACCTGATATTTTCTTGGGAAATTTGTGTGTATGTACAGCGCCATCGCGCGGCGAACGCAGTAGCGCAACTGCGCGGCAGCCTCCCCAATCTAAATCTCAGATATGTTGTGTAATAGATCTTGTTTAAAGTATTTAGCGTCATTTTATGGGAGACATGAGAAGTGTGATATATCTGAACATTTGTTGAAAAGTTAGAGAGATGAAGTGTGATCTGGATGATACATTGATGCACAGAAGACTTGTAGATCTAAGAATTTTGAGCATTGGAAGACGTGATATTTGTCACCTATTGAGCCCTTAGAACAGAATCAGGGGCCGAGACCAGACATGACCATCTTTCTGAAAAGAAGGGGTTGACAGAGACTGTCATATGCTTTTTGGAAATTGATAAAAGTGGCGTATAGGAGATGGCCCATTGGTTTGGCTTGATCAATATGTGTATTTGCTACGAAGATGTGGTCGGTACCGTGTTTGACTTCATTGAAAGCTCCTTGGAAAGGATGGGCAACGTTTTCTTCGATCGTAGATGTCATAAGACGATCATTGAGAACTCCAGTGAATAGTTTATTGCCAAAGCAACTTGTGATGGAGATTGGCCTATAGTTTGCTGGATCATTTTTTGTGATCAATTATCCCGGGAGACTGTGCCGGCCGGGAGACTGCTGGGTACTACGAAGTCCCTGCGTGACCATCGCAGGACATTTGGGCAGTATCGTGGCCGGGCTACACTTCAGGCTTGTACAGCACAGCATGGTGACGAATGGGCGGTGTCAAACAGGCCATTCATAATAAGCAATGGTGACGAAAAGGCAAGTCCAGACAACTTGTCCAAAGTGACAACTTGCCCCAAAACCTTGGACAACTCGTCCAACATTTGAGACAACTCGTCCACGTTGGACAAGATGTCACTAACTATGAAAGACATCCTTGTCCAACATTTCACCTCATCTCTCTAAAATTTCACACCATCCCAACTCATGCAAATATCCAGGTCCAAATTAATTTATGAATTAATTGATGTATGTTTATTTCACCAATTTTATTTTATTTTACCAACATTCAAAATTCACTCATACAGAAATTCTTCATTGTTTTTTCATGTTTCATTGTATATTACGAGCGCAGCTTGGGGCCCTGTGGGCCCGAGTAAAGCTTGCTAATGTTAACGTGAGTGTGTGAGTGCATGTGCACTTAATTTGTTTCACAATTGATGGCCTTGGAAAACCACCGTCCTCTTCATTGTGGTGGTAACAAGGTAGTAGTAATTATTGATGTGCTGCTGAACATTAAATGGCTGCCCCCTTATGGATATTTATATATAATTAATAAATATATACATATTTAGTATTTCGTTGCCAACACAACAAGTCTGCAAAATGAAATATTCTTTATCTTACCAAAATTTTACTTTAAAAAGTCCAAATGTCAGAGAATTAAGAGAAAAAAAGGCGTTGAAAATATGTACGAATGCGAGATTCTAATGATATAAGGTATATATATAGATATATAAAGTGACCTTTTCCACAAGATTTGTGTTAATTGACCTATAGCCAAGTGGTCTAAGGCGCTGATCTAAGGTCAAGCTGTATGTGGGTTCGAATCCCACTAACGGCAACACAATTTTAATTTTTCAGATGTCTGAAATTATATGAAATAATAATATGTTTTTATATAAATTTTATGATGTCCTATGTACACACAATATCCGTATTACACGGTTTAACCAGCAACCCTACTACCATGGTGCACAAAATTTCTTCCTTGGAGCTTTCAAAGAAAAAAACATAAGACCTGCACTCGTCTATGGCTTTGCCATTAAATCATATTTCATACTTCATACATCATTGTTTATTTCATAGTCATCTAGTGTAAATCTGGTGTAATTTGAATTGTCTACATTTTTGGCCCGTTTTTGGATGACACTTGTGACAACTCGTCCTAATGCTGGAAACCTGTTATGACAACTCGGCCCAAGTTTGAGACAACTCGTCCACACTTGGGACGAGTTGGAATTTGGACAAGTTGTCTGATATTCCGAAAAGGCCCCCATTCATTGCCCATTTCTGCGAATGGGTCGGCGACCGTGCATGACGAAGCTGCACGGTGACGAACTGACCGGCTTCCCTCTGCAGCGTGGGTATTTTTAGTGAATCCGTTCGTCAACCACGCACGCGAAAATGGAATAGTAGTCTCGATCTTTGTTTCCGGTACATTTAGTCGAGTTCATACCGACTAGAAAACCACATTTACCATTTAAAATTTATAAGGGAAATATTTTTAAGCCCAATTCGTATCAATAAATTCTTGTATGGTGCGAATTCGGGAAGAAAGTGCGTTCTGATTTTCATATTTTCACGAGTGCTGAATAGCTCTCACGGTGTAAAGCATCCTGCCTGGTTCGCAGTTTTACCCATTTGTGCATTCGTCTGATATATACCAAAGCAGTAAAGGTAGGTAACAGCTTTACTGAATGACACATTTTCCCAATATAATTGTTTTCACGGCATACTAGGACAGATATACTGAATTTGTACTATTTGTTTGATCGCAGTTTCAAATACAACAGTGTTCACTTTGTGTACAAACGTAATCGAAGAATGGAGAATTGTGAATTTTTGTTGATTAAATACCTGTTTTTCAAGTATTCGACGGGTTGTAACCGACCATTTGTATTGCCTCGTTAATCAGCCGTTATTTTAAGTCAATATATTGCATGTTGCAATTCTCTGACTGCAACTATTAACAATATCGTATCTTGCGTTTATCTGCATAGACAAACACATGTCAAATTGTAGCATGTGACTTTTAATATGTTGAAAGCTTGTGACTTTATTTAGTAATTGGTAATTTAGTAATTAAAAATATTCAATAGTGTCTGCCATAGTATAGGTCCTCATTGTTTGTGTCTTCACTTTAGACATATATCACATAAGTTTTTTCGTAACTAAATATGGTGCTTTGTATTGTCCCCACACTAATCAATCTAGTAATGGAGTATTTATCATGGCTTCATCACTTCCTATATCTAATTTAATACTTCATGTTTATAATGCAGTTATAAGCATACAAGATGGCAGCCTTTGTCGATAGTGAGGCGGAGATTGGAACTACAGATGAAGAAAGTGAGGATTCCTTAGGCTCACAGGGAGGGATGTCAAAAATAAATAAGAGAAAAAGCAAGAAGAAGAGGAGGCGACAAGCTGTAATGGACAGCGACGATGAAGATGAGGGTAAGTTTAATATTTAATGGTTGTTTCTGTCATTAACACATAATGGAGACTTATCTAATATAAATATTTGATGGATTATACATGTTTAGGTGAAGATCTGGATGGAAATCTTGATGATTTGATAGACGACGGTCCTGAGGAGGTGGAAGAAGACTCTGGTGATGAGTTTGGACCGGATGGTAAACGGAAACACGAGGATTCCGACCTTGAGGAGGATCTGGATGACGATGACCTCGATCTGATTGAGGAAAATTTGGGTATCAAAGTTGACCGCCAGGTGAGCTTCTACTTGTGTGTTTAATTTGGCATGCCTATTATTTATGTGTCAACACATTAACAATGCAATACTACATCACACTTACAACAACTACTGGTATTTGATAAATGATAAATTGCTTACTCACGTGAAAATGTGAAAGTGGATGGTTTTTGCCTTTTGGGTATTATTAGCATAGTGATATAAAATGTTGACATCAACATCGGTGATCCATAATGCTTTTGTGCCTTTGTGTAGAAAAAGCTGAAGCGTATCCGACGGATGTCTGACAGTGACGAAAGTGAACATGATCGAGAAGAAGAGCAGAGAGAAGAAGTGGCAAGGGCGATATTTGATGCGGATGATGATATTGATGAGACTCCCCCTGAACCAGAACCCGTCTCACAGCCAACTGCAGAGTTTGGAGATCTGGACGTGTCCGAGGAAGAGTCTGGTTAGTGACAGTTATTCTTGAATTGTATTTGGTGTTGTATCACGTTATTACTTAATCTAACTACCTTCCTGTAATGCCAACTGTTTTTATGTCTTATTGTTAACAATAAATATGCTATGCTTGTGCAATATTGTGCTTAATAAACCCTTCCAGATCCAGATGACTTTATTGTGGATGAAGACGGTCAGCCCATCAGTAAGGGAAAAAAGAAAAAACGAGCTGTTCTTCACGACGATGTGTACGTTTTCTTATTTTTCCGAGAACCCTTTCGGATTATTTTGTTTTTGAAGAAGGTTAAGCTTGTAATTTCCTTGTACTTACAGAGCTCTGCAAGAGGCACAGGACATCTTTGGGGTTGACTTTGATTTTGAAGAGTTCCAAGACTTCGGAGAGTATGAAGATGAGGATGATATGGAGGAAGAGGAGGTAGAATCACTTCTAGACCTCGTTTTTCAAATAAATGTGTATCTCCGGTATCTCTGTTTTCTGAGAATAAATTAACAACGTCCTTTGTTCCATATAGTATGAGGAAGACGAAGTTGAAGAAACAGAAGATGGAGAAACCGTCACTCGACCAAAAGCACGCAAGCCAGCTAAGCGCAAGTCCAAGCACACCACAACAATATTCGAGGTGTTTGAGCCGAGTGAATTAGAAAGAGGCCACTTCACAGACTTTGATGCCGAGGTTCGTGCTGCTGACATGCCAGAGCGTTTCCAGTTACGGAGTACGCCTGTATGCCCTACAGAGGAAGGCGAACTGATGGAGGAAGCCGAATGGATTTACAAGTAAGGACACATATTTACACGTTTGTTTTGTTAGGGATATGTCATTGACTGAAGAAGGCATAATAAGGCAATGTTTAATGAGAAAGCAACTGGTTTATATTACAGACAAGCCTTTCTCACCGCCCCTGTGTCGCGGCAGGAGTATTTTGAAGGTGATGGTCCTCAGTACGGTAACACTAACGTCAACAAAAACTCACCCGAAGTCACAGAGAAAATACAGAATGCTTTGAACTTCATCCGGAACCAGATTTTTGAGGCAAGTTTATTGAAAACATTCCTAATTATCGAGAATATAGCATTTCCATACATGATAACTTTTAGTTTAACATGAAAAATCTTGTTAATCATTGTTGAAGACCATAATCTGTTTAAAGTAATATTTTCTCACCCTAATGGTTTGATTTGTTACTTCCAGGTGCCATTTATTGCTTTCTATAGGAAGGAAAGCGTAGAACCCGAGCTGAACATTAACGACTTGTGGAAAGTCTACACTTGGGACGAAAAGGTGATTACAGTCAATATTATGAAGTTGAGTTTCTTCTGTATTACCCTTGTTCATGGTGAGAAGTGATGACATGTCTTATCTTTCCTATGTATTTTAGTGGATGCAACTAAGGAGTCGCAAGCAAAACCTTGTGCGCCTTTTTGAGAGAATGCAGCAATATCAGTTTGATCAGATTGACCCCGACCAACCGCTGGAGTCACATGTACGTGCGCTCACACAGGAGGATATTGATAGGTAACCATAGTAACCACAAATACAATATACATGGGTAAACTCGCAATAGGAGACACACGAAATATAATTATAATTTTCATATGGACAATGTTTGATTATTATAGAGCGAAAGCCGTGCAGTCAATGGAAGAATTGCGCGACGTCTACCAACACTTCCTCCTGTACTATGGCCCAGATATACCAAAAATGAAGAATGCGATGAAGGCTCGAAAACGACGGGAGCGAGAAGAGAGGGGAGAGGATCCCGACAACGAGGAGGGTGACGAGGAAGAGGAGGAGACACTGAAACAAGCCAGCCGTAATTCAGGCTACTCCATGTGTGTGAAAGCAGGATTAGGTACGGTGTGGATATACACATAATCTCACATGTCTTGTTAATAAGTTAACTGTCAGGAAATGATGTCTTCATTTTCTACTTGTTTGTTCTGTAGCTGAATTTGCACGTAAATTCGGCCTGACTCCCGAGGAGTTTGGTGAAAACATGAGGGACAACTATCAGCGTCATGACGTGGATCAGGACCCCGCTATGCCATACGAACTAGCCAATGAATTCCTTTCCACGTATGTCCATGTTATTAGTTTAACTTACTAGGGAATTTCCATGTGAATTTCTTTGCTTAATGGGTTCCATAGAGTGATATCGTGATGTTTTGCTGCGTGTTACAGTCAGTTTAGTACGTCTGAGGATGTCCTGAAGGGAGCCAGACACATGGTTGCTATGCAGATCGCACACGACCCACTCGTCAGACAATGTGTGAGGGAAGCCTTCCAGGACAGAGCGAAAATATCCATCAAACCTACCAAGAAAGGACTCAAGGTAGACAAACCTGATGACTCATTTTATTATACATGCCAAAGCAGCTGTTGGTCAGTTCTATAATGTGGTTACTATGTGTTGCTACATGTTGTGTTTCTATGGTTACAGATGATTGACGAGTCCCACATGTGTCACACATTCAAGTATCTCACTAATAAACCAGTTCGTGATTTAACAGAGGATACATTCTTAAAAATGACGCTGGTAGGAATGAAACTCTATTGACTTGTTATATCAGATTTAAGCGTTCCAAGTTGTCTACAGTTGTGTGGTGGCGTCAGTTATGTGTGTTGTGTTTTCAGGCGGAGGAGGACGGACTGATGGAGTATGAGATACATCTGGATGACCGAGGATCTGAGCACACCACATCATACTTCGAGGAAATCAAACAACTTTACTACAGGGTAAATAGCTGCAAGAAAACATGAAATGTTTTTACAGTCTTCTAAAATGGAAAACAAATTTGAAATGAATATTTTCTAACCATGCAATTAGTAGTATGAGAAAACTAATTTCTTGTGTTAACACATTTACAAAGTTTATTCCGCTGTGTGTAGGATGAGTTCAGTAATCTGGTACAAGAGTGGAACTCACAGAGAAGTGCAGCGTTAGAGAGAGCTCTCTCCATGATCCTCTACCCTCAGATGATTAGAGAAGTCAAAGGAAAGCCGCTGGAAGAAGGCAAAGAGTCGGTTGTCAAGGTAACAAAGAGACTCCTGTTAACCCCATTACCAATATAAAGGGTTTGTTCACAATAATGTGTGACACATTTCTGTTTTCTAACTACTCCGTGTTGTTTCAGGGCGCGTGCCGTCGTATGTATGCTTATTTAAAAGTTGCGCCTTATGCCCCTGAGAATATGATTGACGACGATGATGAGGACTTTGATTCCTCCAAAGGTGTGCGTGTTATGGGTCTGGCTTACAGCACTGACAGGTGAGTGACAGCTTATATATCCGAGTGACAGCTTGTATATCGGAGTACAATATCACTTCACAGAAACGTACCTGTAATACCTTTTCGGTGGACTGTACAATTTCTTGTATTTCAGAGAGGAAGCATCATTTTGTGCCTTGATAGATGGTGATGGTGATGTAACTGATCATATGAGGTTAATTCACATTAAAAACAGAGTACGTAACGCCTGGCGCAAGGACGAGGCTCAGAATAAGGTAGAGTAATGTCACAATACACATATCTTACATGTCATTGAGTTAGATTTCAGGATGTTACTTCTTACCACTGGCCGATTATGTGTATATTTTTTACAGTTAATGTGTATATTGTGTGTATTGTTTACAGTTAGATGAGCTGGAGAAGGTGAAGGATTTCATAGT
>CAXAKH010000073.1:0-27419 GCA_963969325.1 Lycopodina hypogea | reverse complement strand
GATTCTGTGTCATATAACTGCCGGACTCAGAACAGGACACATTAGGTACATCTCACAATCAGTCACCATTAATCTAAGGACACAAAAGGTATGTTAATTTTATAATCTATACTAACAACTAAGTGCTTTACAAATTAATTGCTTCACACTTTATTCTAAGTCATTTCCGCACGGTTCGATTTGTTGCAGATTGGAAATGGACTCTGCAAGCACTGATGTTGCGACTGATATCACCACAGATGTCGCCACTGATGTAGTAACTGAGGTGGCCAAGGTGATACAGAAGTATACATACTGGGACTATGTTAACCACCCACTCTATAATGCTGGTACAGACATGTACCGAATCATGAGTTTTGTATGCTTTACTTTGGGGTTTGCCGGCAATCTTCTAACACTCCTTGTCTTGTCGCGAAAGAAGTTGCGCAACTCTTCGACCAGTATCTATTTGCGCGCTCTTGCTGTTTCGGATACAGTCGTATTGATGGTGTATCTATTGAACACTCTCGGTAATGATCCATATTATCCTAACATTTCTACGACTTGGTTTTGTAAGTGGATATTTGTATTTGGAGGGCTGGGCAGTATGATGAGTTCGTGGATGGTACTTTCTATGACTTTGGAAAGGTTTATTGCTGTGAGGTGGCCATTTAAAGCTAAGCGTCTGTGTGCCCAGAAATCTGCATTGATTTCCGTATCAGTTCTGCTCTTGATCTGGTTCCCATTTTACTGGCAGTACTTTTGGACAGCATATTCAGATCAGTACAAAATATGTATGGTCTTAAACCCAGAATCACCCGCCTACAAAACATGGTCAACTTTAGAGATTTCTTTCAGTGTATACGTTCCTGGGATAGCTCTGACTATCGCAAATATTATGATAATCACTCAGCTTGCTTTCGCCAATCAGAAACGTAGTGTTATGACTAATGAGGAACCGACCTCTTCTCATGGAGTTAACCCTAAAACTAAAGTTGATACACAGAAAGAAACCTCAAACCAGATAACCCACATGTTATTGGCAGTCTCGGTGACGTATTGGCTTCTTCTAGCACCCGTTGCATTCTATACAGCCTTGAAATCCTACATTATAAAGGGATTTTTAGTGCCTGATAAATGGGCTGGTATTACATTTGCACAGAATTTCGTATACACTCTGTTAATGCTGAATCATTCAGTCAATTTCGTTCTGTATTTTCTGGCTGGCAGGAAATTTCGTAGCGAGTTGGGCGCCATGCTTTGTCAGTGCGTTAACAAGAAGAGGAATTATCAAGCATCATCTCTCAGTATGCCTAGAACTCAAACAAGCACATACATGTAGAAAGGAATATTTACTGTGGATTAAACATATGTGAATACTTGACGTTATATGTCTAATATAACTCACTATTGATTAAGATAAATATAATCACACTGCATATTGCTACAAGTTAACCACCTTAAAGGATCATTTTACTAAATAGTTTTTATTTGTTACATCAATGTTAAACAGGACATGTTATTATGATGTATTTTAGTGGTAGGCTCTAGTTGAACAACGTCCGCCAGAGGTGACTGTAGACCTTGTTGACATTGGGCCTGATGTTGTCATGGAGACCTTTTGTACCATATCTGGGTGTGGTCCCACATATATAAGTAAACCATACAGAACTACATATATGTAGTAATTTGTGTGATTCTTATGACAGCCACTTGGCTCGTGTAAGTGTCATGCTTAACCGTGTAACACCCTTTCAACCTCAGTAGACATATATGAATTAGCTGTATCCAATATCGATGATTTGATTGTTGGCGATGTGCAGCTTATAGAGCTTAATATAGTTCTATAGTAGAACAAATAATCAGTAATGCTCATATTATAACTGTTGTATCCTACTTATATCATAATTAATAAATAGTAGACTGGTTTCATGCTAACAGCACGGAGGCGTGGTTCCTTCTTATTGATTCGGACATCACACTAAAGAATCAAAGTCAACTACATCAGTAGGTACGTTACTCAAGGGTTCACTGGAGAACGAGTCTGATTGCAAAAGGTTGTCAATCTATAAGCCGATTTGCCACTATGGTATATGCTAGTTAATGATCTATTTGTATTTAACACCCTTTATAGGTGAAATCCCAAAATCAGATATGACGATCATTTCTGGCTGGAGACATTTAAAAGTATTGAAGCATTTAAGAGAAATCTAGACTAATCTAGTAATATAGCTGTGATCTTCTAGAAGTGAACTGCGCTGGATAGAATCAAGGCACTTGAGAACATTGTTAAATACTTCATCTGCCTTTATTTTCGCTATATGTAATAATAAATACTAAAGTGCTAGTAAATATACCATAAAGATTAATGATAGATAGATTTTATTTATTTGTCACTTATAAAGCGCATTTACAGTTAAAAACTCTCAAATAATGCAGAACAATAGTAATGGAAGATGCATAAATCAATAAAGGTTAAAAAATAAATAACTAAATGATGGTTGCATATAATAAAAGATAGTATACTGGGATATTACACAATGGTACATAATAAAAGGGGCTTAAAGAGCCAGAAATCTAAAACTCGGACAGTTCACAGAGCAATCAGGCATGATACATGGTTGTGGACTAGAATACATTTGGTATATATCACAAAAATTAACAGTTATAGGCCATACGGAAGAGGTGGGCCTTTAGTTTATTTTTGAACAAGTAAAGTGAGCCACTGTCTTTAATATCGCTCGGCAGACAGTTCCATACACATGGGCCAGCGACAGAGAATGCCCTGTCACCGACTGTTTTCAGTTTGGTCCTGGGCGCCACCAATATTCTCTGGGTTGACGTGCACAGACGCCGTACTGGCGTGTACGTTGTCACCATGTCATTAAAAAATACTGTAAAACGGCAAAAGTTCGTGGCTGCTTAATTTTCGTGGTTTTGGGGCTCAGATCAATTTCGTTGCTGGTAATTTTCGTGGGAGGGCAATTGGGCCTTACTAGTAACAAGTACTTATTATAATTTCGTGGCGTGTTAATTACGTGGGTCAGGGCTCACCACGAAATCCACGAAATTAAAACGCCACGAATCTTTTGCCGTTTTACAGTATATCAAAATATGTACTTAAATATCTGTCCATATAAATATTCGTAATGTTACTTATAGACCAGACGCATGTGTAACATGCAGAATTAGTTTATAACAGAATTAGTTTATTAGTTTATAACACATTAGGAAAAGAGAGAGTCAATTTCACTTGTATACCTAGGAAACACATGGCAAGCTTCTTCGTACATAAATATCTTACGAACATGTCTTTTCGGTAGATTTCGAGATATCAGGACAGGAACAATGTGGAGGATGGACAACTGCTTATCATCTGCTTTAGTTTTGCTGACATCTATCGAATGCTGCCGTATTTTGTATCTACACAGAATTTCCAGTGAGGGAAATACAAAGTTTGTACATCTCATCCAGTTAAGAATACTTCCTCCAAAGTAGTGATTATTTTTCCGCGGGGTGAACCCAACTTGATAAAAATCGGATAGTTCTACATTGAAAATATCGTCCGGCAAATAAGTATGGTGATTGCTCGTTGGTTGTCTTTGCTCGATTACATTGGGATTGCCACCTGCCCATAGGAAGAAGTACTTCAGCAATTGGGTAGTTGCATATTGAGAAAGGACAGGTTCCTCAGGAATAGAAATGTTAGTCAGTACAACTTTGAACTCCAAGAGGTGCATTAGCATGTTAATGGAATTACATATTTTGCACATTTCCAAAGGTGTCATACCGTTTATGTTATTCATTCTCAAGTTATTGTCCACATCAGGTAAAAACGGAATAATCGCAGTACAATTTCCAGAACAGGCCAGATGTAACAGTGTGTTTTTGCACATATCAAGAATATCCGTCCGAGCCCCATTCCCGAGCGCATTGGTTTTTCCCTTCGAAGCAGGCCATTGCAAGAGGAGTTCTGCCAAGCTGACCTTTGCAATTTAGGCTTGCGCCCTTGTCTAGTAGTAGCCTTACGACTTTGTCTAGCCCTCTTTGACATGCGTACCAAAGCGGTGTGTTACCATACACGTCTGTGTAATCAACATAGAAATACACAGGTTCTTCTAGCAATTGACATGCTCTACGTTCTGATCCCTTCTCACAAGCAGCAGTAACTTCTGCCCCCAATCCTGTTCCGTTCATGGTTTCCTACGAATAAATCAAATTATTATCAGCAGGAGTCAACCTATGTGAAGTGTAGTACAGTTTACTAGTGTGTTTTTTATTCAGCAATCTATGGAATACTTCCATATTCAAGTATACAACTGGATGTTATGGGGTAGTATTGAGAAGCGCATTGAGGGGAGTAATGTTTTACTAAAATCCGATTGACGCATCATTTAATTATATTAATAGTGCCATTAGTATTATATTAAACTATATGCATACTATAGACGTCAGTGCCGGAATCAATAATCAGTATTGATCTACAGAATATATGTCAATCTCACAGCAATACCTGCAGTCAAAGTAGCGATATAAACTGTAAACTTTGTATACAGGTTTATCGACCTAGTGTACTGTGTCATGTCATATACACTATACAGGTATATCTGTATTTACAATAGCAGTGTATTTACCTGTACCTCTGTGTATACCTGTAATCACAATTACCAGTGTATTTACCTGTATCTCTGTGTAAACCTGTGTTAAGGTTCAAAGAGAAGCCTTAGCAGAATCCAGTGTCGTCTTCAGTAGAGTGTTTCGGTAACAAAGTAGGTAGGCGTCTTACGGTGTATAGGAAGGTTTATTCACAGGCATAGCAACATCAACGGTACAGGTCTCATACACAAGGTATACGTTCACATGTTCACAATAGGTCACAAGTAATATAGGCTGGCATAGTGCCTTATATACTAGCTAGAAGTGCGCGCCAAGATAGGCGAGGCGCGCCAAACCGGTTACCGCAAAGTAACGCCAGATGGCTCAGTGGCTCCACCGGAATCCACCAAGATAAGACAACCAGAAGCAATTGCGCTTAGGATATAAGATCCTACATAGGGTAGTATACTATAGTAGTGTACTTCTGGTATAATTCCTGCACAGATAAGACATAGATTCATATACTAAATATACAATGGTAAACCGAAGGGTTCTACCTATATTTTACAACCTGTAATCACAACCTGTAAATACACAACCAGTGTATTTACCTGTATCTCTGTGTACACCTGTAATCACAGTTACCTGTGTATTTACCTGTATCTCTGTGTATACCTGTAATCACAATTACCAGTGTATTTACCTGTATCTCTGTGTACACCTGTAATCACAATTACCAGTGTATTTACCTGTATCTCTGTGTACACCTGTAATCACAGTTACCTGTGTATTTACCTGTATCTCTGTGTACACCTGTAACCACAATTACCAGTGTATTTACCTGTATCCCTATGTACACCTGTATTAACAAGTTACAATGTATTGTATCTGACTCTATATATCGAATGTGTGCAGATTGATACAGGACGTAAATGGACGGCTAAACTATAAACACATTCTATGTTACAAGTAATTTATATTCATCCATGAAGCGAGCCTGTAATCAATGAGGAAATAGAGAACATCTACATTATCAGCACGGATCTAGTGTATATGTGTTTATTAGTTTGAACAGAATGACAGAGTTGCTTACCTCCTGGTATTATCAATCCTGCCGTAACTTTGCCTCAAGTGAGCGATAATACAAGTGTTGGTTATACAGAAGTAGTATCACACAGAACACTTCTGGATGACTCATGCGATCAGAAACACATGGAAATAACGTGAATATGCACATGTATAATGCCAATGTACATGTATAATGACAAAGGGAATAAATATGTCTTAAATCGTAAATCGTATGTATATCAAATGTACAAGGATATATCTAGTGTATTTTGTATGTGACTGATTTTGTGCATTGGAATAATCATTGATATACAGATGCTTTGCTGTATATCCTAATTGACATCATTAACATCGTGGTATATAAAGTTACTGTTTTCAAAGCCTTTCAAACCCTATTAAGACACAAGAACAGCGCAGTTAATGTATTGTTTTTATTAAAAAAACAGCAGTAAAACAATATTGTAAATTATCAATATATATTATAATATTATATAATTGTTTTAAAAAGTGGTTTCTTTGTTTAACTAAAGTGCGGCAGAGTTAGGAAAACACTGAATCAATATATTCGACATAGTCCGAGAATGTATCACGGGCTTCGTCATGCATGAAAATGTACCTGACGATACAGATAGGAAGCACTTGTTCAGATACCATAACAGATTGTAAGGGAAGAATCGATACCGGTTTGTCATATGGGTCTCTTCTACTGATATATGACAAATGTTGACGGATCGTGTTCCTACAGAGTGACTTCAGCAAAGGAAATGAAGAGTTTGTGTATGTCATCCACTGGGCTATGTTACCACCACAATATTGTTTGTCAATAGGGGTCAAATGTTTATCTTCCTTGTCATCATCGCCTGATACTACAGTTTCCTTGTGATCAGATATTAGTTCATACCCTCCGACCCATGTCATAAAGTTTCCTAATAATCTTTTTTCAGGGATAGCAACTTTCAATGATGGAGCTTGCATCAAGTAAAACGTCATCTTAACGAAATGCATTATGGTATGAAGCGAACTGCACATTTCTGTAGGAGTGACACCATCTTTATTCTGCCTCTTAATCTCTCTCTTCAGATTGGTAAAGTATGGTAGAATTGAAGTGCATCCGCCACAACAGACCAGATGAAGCAGTGTGTTATCATAGGCATCTACCACATCTAGACTTGCTCCGTGTTCTACAAGGGCCAGAGCACATTCATTGTATCCACCAAAGCATGCTATCCCTAGAGGTGTTCGCCCTACATCTCCTTCTACGTCCATTCTGGCATTCCTTTGCAGGAGCAGATGGACGGTAGCTGTCATTCCATTCTCACATGCATACAATAGGGGTGTATATCCGAACCGGTCAAAGTAGTCCACATTTTCAAGCTCAATGTCTGTTAGGATATGAGAGGCTCTGCTTTCTTGTCGGTTCTTGCAACTCATCAATAGCTGCTCCCCCATACTGTCCTCCTGTATTATAAAACAACGCCTGTATGCATGTATAGATGTCCACCTGTGAGAGAGAAGCGCTGACTTAATACTGTACTGGGAAGATTAGTTTGGTCACATTCCGCACAAATCTGATGAACAAGGCTGATTTCGGCTGATGTTTGTGACTGTAATTCGGTACACTTCCTCATTGGGTTACCCAGGGGGCAACACCAACTGAGCGATATTACCACAACTTCAGGTTGTTAGAGTAGTACTGTACAACTAGCTCTGAAACGACATTTAGTATATAGTCTGAGGGATATAAGAAGTACATTTATGTTGTAGGTGAACATGTGTGACTATTATGTATCGCAACGCACAACTGCTAGTAGACTAGATATCTTCCTCCTTTAACGCTCTTTGAATCCACATTATCGATTATTTAACATATAGTAGAAGACTGATAGAAGTAAAGCTGCTCCTTAATGAAAACTACATATTATATATATACATTTTATATGTATTATGTCACCTACTGTTGTAGGCGCTGTAGGTAGCTTAACACTTTATTTAGTGCATAATGTTTCCAATATATATGACACATTATGATTAAGGAAGTCTTATTATGTATGAGATGGAAACTTTCATATTCAAGGAAACTACATGTAGGTATGTCTTTTAACTCACCATTTCCTGAGATTATATTGTGGATTTAGTAATTAATATACACAAATGTAACTGTTGAACAAAATGTCATATTGCATTTAATACATAATATAAACTTGTCAACAACAAAAAGTATCTCCAACCATAAAGACGTTCATGCTTACACATTGTAACTGCTATCTGAATGTAGTTACGTTTAGGCACATATAACACATGCATTGTCTCATGTAATAATAGTGGATATTTAATATAAAGTTAAAACATTATTGTGTATGGAAAATAATACATTTTGTACATATAGTAGGCCTACATGCTAATTTCTTATAGATTAGTCACATTTTATTTTACATAAAGCATTAATACTGAAGAGCTATCATGATTATCATGATATCGTCGGGAATATAGATAAAACAAATACACCAAATTTGAAAAGACTTAGTTGTCTATACTTATAGATAAAGGGTTTTTACATGCAAAACCAGAAAGGTTTGCAGAGAGATTTTGGTTTCATATAACCTGCAATAATGTTACTGTTATTTGAATGGCATATCATTCAAATGTCCTTATTTTGAATTCAGTCCTGGGTAGGGGAGAGACAGGCCTTTACTTTCATATATTAGTCTGATGTTGTTCTAGCCTGGAAAAGCTGTCCACACGTGCACCCCCGTTGAAGCAGGATAATCGCACGCAGGCATACAACACTGGAGCGAGTGCTACACGCACGCCCGCATGCCCAGGCACCTGGCACATATCAGCAGAGCGCTCGAGGCACCCAATCACTTTAGATTCGGGTTTATACTCCTTCCTAGATTTTCTTCCCCACCGACCACACCACTTTCCATCCACTGGCCAGCACCACAAGCCTATACAAAAACACTATACACGAACACTCAGGATAACCCACTATGCATTCAGAGACGTAGCAAAGTTAGAGACACATGGCAGTTGCCTACCAAACCCCATTTTCCACATTATGCGTCACATTATTGTTGCATTGTCACACATGTCGACTTGATATTATCTAATCTTATGTAAGCCAGACTTCACACGTACGGTTATATTTGATAAATGTAAGTAAATTTCTTATTTAGCTTTCAATTTCATTTGGCGGATAAAGTATTTAACGATGGTATTAATTGAAATTGTGGATGATAATATGGGCACAGCTGAGATGTGAAATATCAGATGTGCCATGAATGGGACAGTATAGCCACTGATGATGGCGATAGATACTCCAACCACAGGTAAGTATACGCACGCAGGTTACAATACTACTACTGCAAATACAGACGTATAAGAATTCTTACCAGTATTAAAACGATTAATGTCTAAAGTATTGAACATAGCATTAGATGTCTTCACCAACCTTCTAATACGCAAGCAGAAATATACTGAAAAGAGTAGAGAAATAATAAATCCAAGTGTTAAGCAGCACATAATCAGTCGCCCAAAGAGATTGATATTTGGGTACTGTGACAGAAACGAACAATGTTCTGATATTTTCGGATTCGAGTAATTCAGTGTGTAAAGCAAAGTTACTAGGATTATACCTGCGGTGAATGACAATAACCAAACGACGATGACATTTGTAATGGTAATCCAGGGTTTAGCAATGACAGTTTTCAGTCTTGAGAACATGGCGTGCATGTGTACCGTAGAGAACCATGGCAGTGCCGCTAAAGCAATAAACTGAAAAGTCGCTGATGCCACACAAATTCTCCCTCTCCAGAGTCCTATGTAATATTCTGGTATCAGAACATGTTTGAAACCCAGGACAAGTAAGTGCGAGTTAAGCAGAATGTTGGCTATAGCACTTTGTTTCAAGGCACCGGCGATTGAAAAAGCTCTACTACGTTTTAGTCTAATATTCCAAATATTAATAACCACAGAACTACAGGCTAATATGGATGTTAGACAGGTGAACAGATAACCAGGGTCCATCTCTACACAATTAACTACATTTTTTGCATCACTAACACATTCAGCATGGCAACAGATATAACCGACTGAAGTGTGTACCTTTACATTCTTAGAAATCACACTCAAGTTACGAATATAAGAGAGCACATTATTTGTGACATTCAGCAGTCTCAGTGCAGGAGAAGTTTCTAGAAACACCATGTTGATATCACTGATGTTGTTGTCTGATAAATCTAGTACCTTCAAGTTTGTGAGGTGAGAAAATGAATTTCCATAGATGATCTTTAGTTTCATTTGATTCATTATGAGATTTTCCAGCTGATATAGCTGATGAAAACCATGATTTTCAATGACACTCAACTTATTTCCTACCAATACCAATCTTGATAATTTGTGTAAATTACTAAAAGCGTAACTGTGAATGGTCTGCACCGAGTTATATGATAAATCAATAATTACAATATTGGGAACGCCATTAAAACTGTGTGGCTGAACTTTTGTTAACCATCCTGTAGAAAAGTTATATACAGCAACTGTGTCACCATCATATATGATAGGAATAGCAGAACTTAATACATAAATATGTCTGAAGGTGCTGCCATTTAGTGTTTTATGGTGTTGCAGTAAGCACATCATTGACTTCAGTAGGCACCTACACTCTTGTGGACAGGCTGGCGTGTCACACACCATTTCATCATCCCCTTCGGTGGGACAATCAGGTTTCCCATCACACACCTGGTCCTGGTGGATACATTGTCCATTCTTACACTTGAACATACCTGGACAGAGGAGAGGCTTACCCTCAGGTGGACAACTGGCCTCATCTTCTCCATAGGGACAATCTCTCACACCATCACATAACCTAACAATTGAGAGACAGTAGGACTCAGGACATTTATACTGAATTGACTTACAACCAACGGGAGCACACAAACGCAGGTGACGTCCGTCTCTGTATGGTACCACGTGACCACTGACGCCAAGGTCAAACTGACAGTGGGACTGGTCAACTTCATATTGTTCACTGCCATATAATAAAGAATCTCCATCACGGATAGGATGAAGCCATGCTTTGGGTCTAAACTCATCCTCGTATATAATGTCCCTTCCTTTGACAAATACACAATCAGGAATATTATCATTAAACAATATTGAAGGAATATAAATGTCGCTCATGAAACAATGGGAACTTTTATCTCCTGATATGGTGTCTGTTTGTAATGAATCAATGTGGTTTGACGCTAAACATATAGATTCATCCTTACCATTTACACAGTCAGGGATTCCATTACAAACCCTATACCACAGTATGTATTCATCGTTATGGCAGTGGAAATATAAGAAAGCGGCAGTTAACTTCTTTGTCAATTTAGCTTCATGTTGAAAACCACTGATACTTAATTCGTTCTCATCTGTGCCATCCGGACAGTGATCTATACCATCCAGGACAAGACCAGTCCATATACAGTGATCATCACCGCATTGATATTGGTTCAGCGGACAAACTCTATGTGGTAAATCAGAAGAATTGTTCAGCACTGTGATCGCAGCTCTATCATGTTTTGTTAATATTTGAGACTTTACATGCCGATCTTCAATCTGCGCAAACCTCCACAAATTCTCTGGATAAGTTTTTGCGAGTATAGAATGCTTCGCGGTAGAGTGTATGGTTCCATTTACAATGGATACATTCAATTTTCTTGGGTGTGTGTTGGCAGATTTCATTCTTACCTGAATCACACATAAATCAACAATGTGGCCTTTCCTAGTGCACAGCCTATTCCTCGGTGTTTTTAATAAGTGCTGTATTTTTCGATATAAGAGTTTACTGTGTATAATTGGTGTAAATACAAGACTTTTATCTGAGCAGTTATACACTCCTCTGGACGCTGTCGCACTGTGATCATTCGCACAACCTAATGCTATTACTGGTAACGATACGTGTAAATTGTCAATAAACACAGCAACCAATCTATTTGGTTTTCTCGGTCCACTGCTCGATATATCACACATTAAGGTTGTATCCGTTAGTCTTATATCACAAGGGAAGAGCCTCCATTCGGATATACCGTCATTACGTCTATTAGTAGAGCTGGAGAGGAATGCTGACACACACAACCTAGTGTCACCGATTCCACTGTTTAAGAAGTTCTGTAATTTATCACCATCAGAGAAGACTTTTGTATATCTCGAATTCATATCTAGTATAAATTCTTCTCGACTTTCTCTGACCATTCTGTGGATTGCGTACACATTATTTACATTCGCAGTTTGCCTCAGTCCAAATCTGGTCACATGGGCTGGTGCTCCATTTAACCAATGCATCTAGATGTAAAATGTGGAACCTTTACAAGGATGACATGCATCGATCTAACTTATGTCAAAACTATAAAGCGTGTAAGGTCCTAATATTTAGGTAATTATTAGGTTTATTGTACTCACCGTAGTATAGTTTAAACCAATGTATACTCCCATGTATGGATAGAGTCTAGCTGGTGTTACGAATGGATTTCTGCTCACATTAAATTGTGTACCAAGCAGTAAATGGTCGAATATATTCTGTTCTTCTGCTGTAGGAAATGATGGCAGATTCCCACCACGATCTTCACACTTAGACTGTGCTTCCCACCAAGTTTGGTTAGAATGTTCATACAATACATACAACATGGTATAATTATCATCACTGTCAGTATTTGAATCTTTTCTCTGGAGTTGTTCTTCTATTTCAATATGTGGCAGAAGTGTTTGCATACGAATGAAAGGATTGATCTGTAGGATCAGCCTGCATGAAGTTGTGCCTTGTACCTGTTTGATTTGGATAAATCGAACAATGAATATGTTGTATTGAGCCATTTGAACTGTGGCGTTGTCTTCAGAACACAGTTGAATAGATTGATAGCAGTAATTGCTGGTCAAAACGCTGTTGTAATTAAATGGAGCTTCATATAATACCAATATATCCACACAAAAACGTGTACAGTTGTCCATAGTTATTGAGATTTTAGTGATATTCTTGGACAAGTCACTCTGCAGCAGTATACTATTCTCTCTTTTAACGTTAATGTTATGGAAAGGTGACATCTGAACATGGAGAAGTCCTATCACGCGATTCCTTTCGTCTATGAAGAATTCATGATTCAAATCATGTAAGTAATGAACTGAATGTTTATCAACATATATTTGAACATGGCTATAACCTAAGTTTCTAATGAAGTCTTTGTTGGACATCAGAGGCTTATATTCAGTAACGAAACTGGTGAACGTTAGACCTGAACAACTCGGTTGTATTTTGTATAACTCTGTATATTCCATTCCAGTGTCTATACGTGTTACATTCATACACGTGTAAGCTCTGATAGATGATAATTCTACATCAGTTTTTAGCGCTTGTCTCCCGAAGGCAATGCCCAAATTGCAGGCATTGCCCATTTCTCTTCGTTTGAAATAGGTAGGAATATACTGCATTGTAAGACAAGGAATATCTTGGTAAGGAAGTCCAAAGCTGAACACACTACCACGGCGCTTTCTGATATGTAGACTACCCAGTGCATGATATATATGATAGCCTGGACCCAACTGCATTATCATTTGTGTTACTTTGCTGTCTAGCGCATTTGTTGATAATCTACTGAACATATTGAGTCCAGTAGAGTATGTGATTGGGCTGGCAAATATATATTTATTAGGCAAGTATTTTGAATGGCCACAATAAGCAAATAAACCTTTACATTTTGCAATTTTTGTTTGCAGAGTAACCTGAAATTTTGTATCTGACAGGATCAAAGTTATACCAAAGGACTACTACTAAATTTGTGGTACTTGTATATCTATTAGGGACAGGCTGTCGAGTTCCAGACTCTAATGTAAGCAAAGACTTACACAGTCTGAATAATGGAGTTGTTATATCTGCTAATAAGAGTTGAGTCTTCTTACGATACCTGATTAACATCCTCACATAGTCAAATATCGCCACTCCCCAATATCTACAGTCAGATGTAACAGGGCCATCTGCCTTCATCCCGAGTACACTGAGCTCTAAGTGTGAACCTAAAGGTGCAGTTAGTAACATGCCCTGAATAATAATCTTTCTGTCTCGTCTGGAACTCTGTGTGAGCTGGTCTATTCTACCTATATCCCTGACTTTATGTTCTGGAATCAATTTTGTAAGCTGTGGATTTATAATAGTGAAGAAGTACAGTGCCGGGTAAACTTGCTTATATCGACATTTATCCATCAAGTATCTGGCTTCCACTAGTAACACAAACGCAGAAGGGCGCTTCGATACTTTCTGGTTTGGGTTAATTGAATACAAAGGTAGTTCATCTGCTTGGCTAGAGGGACCGTCTCTCACAGCCACAGTGTCCACACAGGATGTATTAAGTTTTACCTGTATCAGAGTGTATATATCAGCTACTACAGTAAACAGTAAACGTACATCGTTAATTGTCTTGGGTATCATACTCATAACCATTGATTTCTGCCTTGATTTGTTCAGTTGGAAAAAGAACGTAGATTTGTATGCCATGATCTCGCTGTGTGACTGATATTCAAGCTCAAATCCATGTATTAACATTCTGCTAAAGCGAATAGATTTTACATACTTTACCGCCACTGTTTGTTCTGGAATAATACTATTGGTTGGTTCTTTATTTCCACAATACGGACCTATTCCTCTTCCGTCTTGTCTGACTAATGACACCATTTCTAACGTACATTCCATTAACGAGTCCTCCAAATGTATTCTAGTGAAAGTCACGTTCAATCCAAGTTCCCCGTGCAAAGTTATATTCCATGTCTTGTTATTTGAGGCATGCTCTGTATCATATTGAATATGACCACATGGTGACTTCTGCGCCAGTAAGCCAGGATGTTGTTTTATGCAGTGTTTGATGTTACTTGTAAACTTGTCGTATCTGTCCTGATGCAGGGAGCTCAATGTGTGACTAACAGTTGGTAGATAATACAACAGGGAATCAATATACACATTGTCCTTATTAAGGCAGGTCACATCTGTACTGATCAATATAAAGACCACCACAGAGTGAGTTGTAACACACCCCATTGTGTCAGGCATACAAATGGTATGCTTACTTGGTTGGTCGTTCTCTATCAACTGATGGACTGTTGCATGGACTGATATAATTATAATATCATATATCCTCTGTTTCGGTTTTCTTTGCTCATGTTGCTGCGAATCCGAATAAGCAGATATAATTATAATGTCATACATCCTCTGTTTCTGTTTTCTTTGCTCAAATTACTGCGAATCTGATCTTGCAATCCGAGCTGAAAAATACATTTGCTCTCTTATTAAGTCCTATGATTACATTTACACCGTGTCATTGCCAAAACAGTTATAGTAGCTGATGTCGTTTAGATTCCAATAAAAACATAAAGCTCAAGTTCAAGTTTTGTTAAATGCAAATTTTAATACAACTATTGTACCAAAGAATCATAATATAGGCATAGGAATCAGGGAGGCTTTCCACGTGAAGCCTGTGAAACCCAGGGTAACAAATTTAACGGCGCTCCACAGGGGGACCCCACTCATAGAGTAGTTAGCAGTAGGAGCGGTCATTCCTCCCGACCCTGCAGGTAATTTTTCACCTGCATTTCATTCTGTGTCATTCCAAGCAGATTACCTGCCAAACAAATTACTTATCGCCTTTCAAGATTCTTGTTCCAGGTATTACAAGCCTTAGAAGCAGTCGAGGCTCTGCTTCTTCGGATCACCTACACCGCGACTCCATTCCTGCTCTCCACAGCCCCAGGCAGATGTCCCTCCAGGAGCACATCAGGAAGCAAGGAACTTGGACAACCCAGTCGGTTGTCAGACACGTTCCACCACCGGGAGTTCCCGACCTCGTCGGCCCAAGCCTCTCCAGCGGGTGCTCCCTTCCCAGGGAACACCTTAAGGCTTCAGCTGCCACAGGCCCCTGTGCCCTGCTGCAGCTTAGCTTTCAGTCATTTCTGGCATCAGTCATCACCTGCCGGAATACTTACCTGCATTTAAGTTTCTTTTCAGCCCTTTACTCATCCCAGGTGGACCACCCGCCACAGTAAAGTACACTTCAGGAAGCAGAGAGAGCAGGGTGAAACTTGGAAATCCCAGCCGGTCCGACAGACACCTGTTCCAGCAGCAGGAGTCCCAGCCCTCGATGGCCCAGGCCTTCCAAGCCGATGTCTCTGGAGCTCACCATGAGGCCTTCTGTGGCTCATTCCTTGTTTCGTTCCAGACAGACCTCCTGCGAGAGCAACCTTTTCTTCTGTTTTGCAGGCAGGTATTTTTTCAGGCAGGAACTTGGACATCCCAGCCAGTGGGCAGAACACCTGTTCCAGCAACAGCAGTCCCAGACCTCAACGGCCCGAGCCTTCCGAACTCATGCCTCTGTACCCTTTAAGGTTTTTCGAGAGCAGACACCTGTTCCAGCAGCAGGAGTCCCAGTCCTCGTTGGCCCAAGCCTTCCAAGCTGCTGTCTCTGGAAGCACACCACGAGGCTATGGATGCCACAGGCCCCCAGGCCTTCCATGCCACAGTAACCCGGATCCCAGGCGGTCCATTGACCCAGCATTGACCCAGCATCAGGAGTTCCCGCTACTGCCCAGGCAAGGCCACAACCTGCCAGCCATTCCCTAGCAAGGTGTGTCAGCTTAACATTACCCCCCACAGCCTCTGGCGTGGGGTGCTTCCTTCTGCTTCCAGGCTGGCGTTTCCTCTAGATCACATCAAGAATCCTGGCACTCGGACATCCCACGTTTGTCGATCGGTACCTGTTCCAGCACCAGGCATTCCAGATACCCGTAGCCCAAGCCTGCCAAGCCACCCTCATCCGCCCACAGTCCTAGGTAGGCTCCAGCAGCCTGCCGCCCCGGCATGGCCACAACCTGCCCGCCCCAGCAAGGTGCACAATCCTAGGTAGGCTCCAACAGCCTGCTGCCCCAGCAAGGCCACAACCTGCCCGCCCCAGCAAGGGGCACAATTTTGCTCGCTCCAGCAAGGCGTTAACAACCTGCTCGCCTAAGCAAGGCTCCCAAGTTTGCTCGTTCGGCAAGGCGTCAACAATCTGCTGCCCTGGCAAGGCTCCCAACCTGCTCGTTTTGGCAAGGGCGTCAACAACCTGACGCCATAGCAAGGCCACAAACTGCTAAATTTCATTTTACCTCTTTCTTATGTGCAGGTTTTTTTGGATCCAACCCGCTTCTGCCTACCCAGCCAGACCACAGCTCTACCCCCACTCCTGCTCACCACAGCTCCACCACTCGGGCAAGTCATCTCAGGCTCCACCCTCAGGGCCATGTTCCACAGGGCAGCGGACTCAGCAGGTTTGTCCACTAAACATTATACCCCCCACAGCCTCCAGCGTGGGGGTGCTTCTTTCTACTTCAGGCTGCCTTCCTCTAGAATACATCAGGAAGCCTGGCACTTGGACATCCCATGCGGTCGATCGGTACCTGTTCCAGGACCAGGCATTCCAGACACCCATAGCCCAAGCATGCCAAGCCGCCCTCACCAGCCCGTAGTCATAGGTAGGCTCCAGCAGCCTGCCGCCCCGGCAAGGCCACAACCTGCATGCCCCAGCAAGTCGCACAATTTTGCTCGCTCTAGCAAGGCTCACAGTATTGCTCGTTCCGGCAAGGCATCAACAACATACTGCCCTGGCAAGGCTCCCAACCTGCTGTTCTGGCAAGGCTCCAAACCTGCTGCCCCGGCAAGGCTCCCAACATGCTGCTCTGGCAAGGCTCCCAACCTGTTGCCCCGGCAAGGCTCCCAACCTGCTCGCCTCGACAAAGTGTCAACAACCTGTCACAGCCCTCCAAGGCATCCAGATCCGACCGCTCCACAGGCATCCACAACCTCCTGCCTCGGTAAGGCCACAAACCACTAAGTTCCTGGTTTTCTTATTCTCGAATGAATACTTTTGGAGTTATTTTGGCTCTAGACCTACTATGGTAATTAGCCCTACTCACTATTATGTAACCTTATTTCATATTACGTAATGGGCATACTACTTCATATTACTTTGTTAATCACTAATCACGTATTCTATGAGTAGTATAATAAACAGGTTCGCTAATGTTATGTAACTCCCAATACTGCATTTGACTTCTTTACTTTGAGAGCCATGGTTCCAGCGACGAAGCCCTTAAGTAATGTGGAGACAACTCTTTTTTACATCTGACATAGAAAATTTAAGGGGCTGTTTGGGCCAGATTATGTGTCGCAGATTCAGTCATTTACTTGGACATACAGCATTCACTGTATTATTATTTTCATTATTAACAAATCTTTATTCTATCGTTCGTTTTGGTAATTCACAGGGACGATAGCTTTGCTGAAAGCTGTGATTTAAGGTTAGCATGCTCCTCTCGCCACACAGACACGCCAACGTCGTCATTTTCCTGGCGAAGTTGGTACACTCGGCCAGCTCCTGTTTCTGAAGTAAGGCATCTACGCAATGATCATGTGTTTATGCCACTTGTATCACTGTAGTAAGAACATGTCGATGTTAAACCTCATTTTCAACTGGAAACCCTGTTTGGTTTTTCCAGTCTCCGTACAGTTGGTCCGGGTCTGCACGTGGTTATACTAAATCATTACATACAGGACATGTCTCCTGATCGACATCTACATTGTTATTTAATACATGTGGTTGCTAGCACCTGAACAAAGTCAATCCCTCCTCTCACTGCTGGTAGCCTCTTGTTGTGTGCTGGTTTAGAGCCCTGTATATATGTATTGTGGAAAACCAGGCAACGATGATAGTTAAAACACTTGCACTTCCATCTGTCCTGTAATGACATGTTGGATTTTGGTTGTGTAGAGATCCGACAATGAGCAGGTTCTCCGCAGCACCTTGACAATTTGACAATCTCGGGACCTTTTGCAGACTACAAAACTGGACGAGAAACAGAAATTTCAACTTGGGCTGATTAATTTCTAATGAAAGGGAGGTTTTGTGAAGCAGCCAATGTGTGTCTGGCCTTTACCAGGCATTTATACCCTGAAATGGCCATAAATTATGTGTCTTCCATCATTTGCTATTGTTTTGGAGGCAAATAACCTGCTATTGTGACTGAAATATTGTTTACTTCCCTCATGGCGATGGAAGATACAAATTAAAACCCAAATTCTGACTAAAGTTAAACGTTTTTTTGATTTAATCTATTTAGTGAAGCATAAAATCTGCTATAGCCCATGTATATAATATGTGAGTGTGCCAGGAATTCAGTTTATTAATTTTGTGTCTTCCATCAAATTGATGAATGACACATAATTTCTAGTAATATTAATTACTACTTGCTTTATGTAGAGCAGGTGTCTGATTGACAACCATCCTGATGTCCTAACTGATTACATAAGGACTATGTAACTGATTAAAATCTCAATGGATCAACCTAAAATGAGTGGATGTTTAGCTTAAAATTCTGATCAAACATTGCTTGTGAACGTGTATCAGAATAGTGCATGAATAGTTATACACTTTCCCTGGGGACTTAACTTTGCTGCAACAGACAAGAAAACATGCAAAAAACCAGACTAGATTTAATAATGCTGAATTATGTAATTCCATACTGATCATATATTTTTAGCTCAGAGTTCTACTCAGTGAGCTTAATTAACCAATTGATTTGTCCGTCGAGTGTAATTTTATAGTTATATATAATATATATATATATATATATCAATTGATTGATTTAGCTTCATAATCATGTAGCTCAGTTGGATTTAGTTTGTGGACAACCCATAGAACTGCCTTGCAGCTATCAGGTGTTCCACAAGTGTCTACATTGATATATTTAAGACGTTTGCTTTCCTTGGCTTAATAGAACCATTGCTTTTATACAAGAGTGTACGTACACTATGTTTTCTCTTCACCAATTCATACCTTCTATATTAATACTACTTACCCTGCTCACATTTCCTCACCCCTAACATCGCCCACCGTCATGGTCTCCTAAAATAATTTTACTTTTTACTTTATCAATAAAAAATTATTTCCAATTGACTTCTCATGACTATAAACCTAATTTATTATTCAATAATTTTTACAATTCTTCTTTAATTATTCTAATATTCCATTTGATACAATCGTAATACTATATATAGGATTATTAATGTCTTCAATTAGAGATGGAAACTATCATATTCAAGTAACTTAGGTCTGTGTTTTTCATTCACCATTTCTTCATAATATAGTGTGGATTTTGTAATTGATATACTTGTTAAATGTAACTGTTGACAAAATTTTCATATTGCATTTAATACTCATTACCATGAATGACACCAATAGTTACAACCAATCCGTAATATAAAACTTGTCTTGAATATTAACAACAAAAAGTAAGCTGGTTCACCAAACGATTACTTAATAGGAAACTCCATCCATAAAGAAGTTTCAACTGCTATATGAATATTATATATATATATATATTATGGTATATAATATATAAATCAATGTAACATATTTTGATATAAATATGCACCATGAAGAGGAATATGTAGAGTCACCATTTACAATTATTTTTGATGAATATTATAAATTATTGATACATATGTCAATGATGAGCAACATATTGTATCTATGCTTGCCAACAACAATATTCCACGACAGCATATTATAGTTAACATAACAAGTGTAGCATATACATGTCTATTGCCCTTTATATTGGCCATCGTCCTTGTATCCTTGGTCAGTAGCTTTGTATGAAATCAGACGCGGTTTGGCAACTGCACACATACATTTACATTTGATAACGTTAAGAACAATTCTTATTTAATTTCAATTTTATTTGGCGGATCATGTATTTAACGATGGTGTGAACTGATATTGTGGATGATAATATTGGCATAGCTGTGATGTGAAATATCAGATGTGCCATGAATGGGACAGTATAGCCACTGATGATGGCGATAGATACTCCAACCACAGGTAAGTATACGATCGCAGGTAACAATACTACTACTGCAAATACAGACGTATAGGAATCTTTACCGGTATTAAAACGATTACTGTCTAAAGTATTGAACATAGCATTTGAGGCTTTCGCCAACCTTCTAATACGCAAGCAGAAATATACTGAAAAGAGTAGAGAAATAATAAATCCAAGTGTTAAGCAACACATAATCAGTCGCCCAAAGAGATTGATATTCGGGTACTGTGACAGAAACGAACAATGTTCTGATATTTCCGGATTCAAGAAATTAATTGTGTAAAGCAAAGCTACTAAGACTATACCTGTGGTGAATGACAATAACCAAACGACGATGACATTTGTAATGGTAATCCAGGGTTTAGCAATGACAGTTTTCAGTCTTGAGAACATGGCGTGCATGTGTACCGTAGAGAACCATGGCAGTGCCGCTAAAGCAATAAACTGTAAAGTCGCTAATGCAACACAAATTCTCCCTCTCCAGAGTCCTATGTAATACTCTGGTATCAGAACATGTTTCAAGGCCAGGACAAGTATGTGACAATTAAGCAGAATGTTGGCTAGAGCACTTTGTTTCAACGCACCGGCGACTGAAAAAGCTCTACTACGTCTGAGCCTAATATTCCAGATATTAATACTCACAGAACTACAGGCTAATATGGATGCTAGACAGGTGAACAGATAACCAGGGTCCATCTCTACACAATCAACTACATTTTTTGCATCACTAACACATTCAGCATGGCAACAGATATAACCGACTTTAGTGTGTACCGTTACGTTCTTGGTAATAAGACTCAAGTTGCGAATGTAAGTGAGGACATTATTTGTGACATTCAGCCGTCTCAGTGCAGGAGAATTTTCCACAAACAAAAGGTTTATATCACTGATTTTTGTTCTCAGATAAATCCAATCCCTTCAAGTTTGTCAGGTGAAAAAATGTATTTCCATAGATGATCTTTAGTTTCATTTGATTCAGCATGAGATTTTCCAGCTGGTATAGCTGATGGAAACCATAATTTTCAATGACACTCAGCTTATTTCCTACCAATACCAATCTTGATAATTTGTGTAAATTACTAAAAGCGTAACTGTGAATGGTCTTCAGCGAGTTATATGCCAAATCAATTATTACAATATTAGGAACGCCATTAAAACTGTGTGGCTGAACTTTTGTTAACCATCCTGCAGAAAAGTTATATACAGCAACTGTGTCACCATCATATATGATAGGAATAGCAGAACTTAATACATAAATATGTCTGAAGGTGCTGCCATTTAATGTTTTATGGTGCAGCAGTATGCACATCATTGACTTCAGTAGGCACCTACACTCTTGTGGACAGGCTGGCGTATCACACACCATTTCGTCATCCCCTTCGGTGGGACAATCAAGTTTCCCATCACACACCTGGTCCTGGTGGATACATTGTCCATTCTTACACTTGAACATACCTGGACAGAGGAGAGGCTTACCCTCAGGTGGACAACTGGCCTCATCTTCTCCATAGGGACAGTCTCTCACACCATCACATAACCTAACAATTGAGAGACAGTAGGACTCAGGACATTTATACTGGAATGACTTACAACCAACAGGAGCACACAAACGCAGGTGGCGTCCGTCTCTGTATGGTACCACGTGACCACTGACACCAAGGTCAAACTGACAGTGGGACTGGTCAACTTCATATTGTTCACTGCCATATAATAAAGAATCTCCATCACTGATAGGATGAAGCCATGCTTTGGGTCTAAACTCATCCTCATATATAATGTCCCTTCCTTTGACAAATACACAATCGGGAATATTATCATTAAACAATATTGAAGGAATATAAATGTCGCTCATTAAACAATGGGAACTTTTAATATCTCCTGATATGGTGACTGTTTGTAATGAATCAATGTGGTTTGACGCTAAGCATATAGATTCATCCTTACCATTTATACAGTCAGGGATTCCATTACAAACCCTATACCACAGTATGTATTCATCGTTATCGCAGTGGAAATACAAGAAAGCGGCAGTTAACTTCTTTGTCAATTTAGCTTCATGCTGAAAACCACTACTACTTAATTTGTTCTCATCTGTGCCATCCGGACAGTGATCTAAACCATCCAGGACAAGACCAGTCCATATACAGTGTTCATCACCGCATTGATATTGGTTCAGTGGACAAACTCTATGTGGTAAATCAGAAGAATTGTTCAGCACTGTGATCGCAGCTCTATCATTCTTTGTTAATATTTGGGACATTACATGCCGATCTTCAATCTGCGCAAACCTCCACAAATTCTCTGGATAAGTTTTTGCGAGTATAGAATGCTTCGCGGTAGAGTGTATGGTTCCTTTAACAATGGATACATTCAACTTACCTGTGTATGTGTTGCTAGATTTCATGCTTACTTGAATCACACACAAATCAACCATGTGGGTGTTGCTAATGCACTGTCTAGTCCTCCTATTCCTTAATAAGCGATATATTTTTAGATATAAGAGTTTACTGTGTATAATTGGTGTAAATACAAGACTTTTTATATGAGCAGTCATACACTCCTCTGTACGCTGTCGCACTGTCATCATTCTCACAACCTAATGCTATTACTGGTAACGATACGTATAAATTGTCAATAAACAGAGCAACCAATCTATTTGTTTTTCTCAGTCCATTGCTCGATATATCACACATTAAGGTTGTAAACCGTTAGTCCTCATATCACAAGGGAAAGAGCCTCCATTCGGATATACCGTCATTACGTCTATTAGTAGAGCTAGAGAGGAATGCTGACACACACAACCTAGTGTCACCGATTCCACTGTTTTAAGAAGTTCTGTAATTTATCACCATCGGGATACACATTTGTATAACTTGTTTTCATGACTTTTACCAATTCTTCTCGACTTTCTCTGACCATTCTGTGGATTGCGTACACATTATTTACATCCGGAGTTTGCCTCTGGCCAAATCTGGTCGCGTGGGCTGGTGCTCCATTTAACCAATGCATCTAAATATATAAGGGAGAACCTTTACAAGGATGCTGTACATATCTCAATAAGTCGATTTTACTTATATCAACACTGTAAAGTGTTTAATGTCCTAATTACGTTTATTGTACTCACCGTAGTATAGTTTAAACCAATGTATACTCCCATGTATGGATAGAGTCTAGCTGGTGTTACGAATGGATTTCTGCTCACATTAAATTGTGTACCAAGCAATAAATGGTCGAATATGTTTCTGTTCTTCTGCTGTAGGAAATGATGGCAGATTGACACCACGATCTTCACACTTAGACTGTGCTTCCCACCAAGTTCGGTTAGAAGGTTCATACAATACATACAGCATGGTATAATTATCATCACTGTCAGTATTTGAATCTTTTCTCTGGAGTTGTTCTTCTATTTCAATATGTGGCAGAAGTGTTTGCATACGAATGAAAGGATTGATCTGTAGGATCAGCCTGCATGAAGTTGTGCCTTTTGTTTGATTTGGATAAATCGAACAATAAATATGTTGTATTGAGCCATTTGAACTGTGGCATTGTCTTCAGAACACAGTTGAATAGATTGATAGAAGTAATTGCTGGTCAAATTGTTGTTGTAATAAAATGGAGCGTCATATAATACCAATATATCCACACAAATACGTGTACAGTTGTCCATAGTTATTGCGATTTTAGTGATATTCTTGGACAAGTCACTCTGCAGCAGTATACTATTCTCTCTTTTAACGTTAATGTTATGAAAAGGTGACATCTGAACATGGAGAAGTCCTACCACTTGATTCCTTTCCTCAATGAAGATTTCATGATTCAAATCATGTAAATAATGAACTGAACGTTCATCAACATAGCTTTGAAACTGTCCATAACCTCTGTTTCTAATGAAGTCTTTGTAGTACTTCAGAGGCTTGTATTTAGAAACTGAACTGGTGACGGTAAGACCTGTACAACTCGGTTGTATTTTGTATAAGTCTGTATATTTCATTCTAGTGTCTATACGTGTTACATTCATACACATGTAAGCTCTGATAGATGATAATTCTACATTAGTTTTAAGCACTTGTCTCCCGAAGACAATGCCCACATTGCAGATAGTTGCCATTTCTCTTCGTTTGAAATAGGTAGGAATATACTGCATTGTAAGACAAGGAATATCTTGGTAAGGAAGTCCAATGCTGAACACAATGCCACGACGCTTTCTGATATCGAGATGGCCCACCGAATGAGGAATATGATAGCCTGGACCCAACTGCATCATCATTTTTGTTATATTGTTATCTTGTGCATTTCTGGATAATCTACTGAACATATTAAGAGAGAATGTGCTTTTGCCGGCAAATCTAGTTTTGTTAGGCAGATATTTTGGGATGGCCACAATAAGCAAACAATCCTTTACACTTTGCAAATTTTGTTTGTAAAGTTACATGAAAATTGTTTCGGACAGGAACAAAGATATACCAAACTACTGCTACTAAATTTGTGGTACTTGTATATCTATTAGGGACAGGCTGTCGAGTTCCAGACTCTAAGGTCAGCAAAAGACTTACACAGTCTGAATAGGGGAGTTGTTATATCTGCCAGTAAGAGGGGAGTGCCCTCACGATACCTGCTGACAATCCTCACATAGTCAAATATAACCACTCCCCAATATCTACAGTCAGATGTAACAGGGCCATCTGCCTTCATCTCCACTACACTGAGCTCTAAGTGTGAACCAAAAGGTGCAGTTAGTAACATGCCCTGAATAATAATCTTTCTTTCTCGTCTGGAACTCTGTGTGAGCTGGTCTATTCTACCTACATCTCTTACTTTACGTTCTGGAATCAATTTTCGAAACAGTGGATTTGCAGCAGTCATGTAGTACAGTGCCGGATAAACTTGCTTATATCGACATTTATTCATCAAATATCTGGCTTCCACTAGTAACACAAACGCAGAAGAGCGCTTTGATATTTTCCTGTTTGGCAAAATGGGATTCAAAGGTAGTTCTTCTGCTTGACTAGAGGGACCGTCTCTCACAGCCATAAAATCCACACAAGATATATTAAGTTTTTACCTGAATCAAAGAGTTTATATCAGCTACTACAGTAAACAGTAAACGTACGTCGTTAATTGTCTTGGGTATCATACTAATAACCATAGAGTTCTCCCTTGATTTGTTCAGTTGAGAAAAGAACGTAGATTTGTATGCCATGATCTCGCTGTGTGACTGATATTCAAGCTCAAATCCATGGATCAACTTTCTGCTAACGCTAACAGATTTTACATACTTTACCGCCACTGTTTGTTCTGGAATAATACTATTGGTTGGTTCTTTATTTACACAATACGGACCTATTCCTCTTCCATCTTGTCTGACTAATGACACAGCTTCTAACGTGCATTCCATTAACGAGTCCTCCAAATGTATTCTAGTGAAAGTCACGTTCAATCCAAGTCCCCCATGGAAAGTTATATTCCATGTCTTGGTATTTGTAGCATTCTCTGTATCAAATTGAATCCGGCCACATGGAGACTTCGGCGCCAGGAAGTTCTTAGGATGTTGTTTTATGTAGTGTTTGATGTTAATTGCCAACTTGTAGTATCTGTCCTGATGCAGGGAGCTCAACGTGTGACTAACAGTTGGTAGATAATACAACAGGGAATCAATATACACATTGTCCTTATTAAGGCAGGTCACATCTGTCTGATCAATATAAAGACCAACACCGAGAGAGCTGTAACACACCCCATTGTGTCAGGAACACAAATGGTATACTTACTTGTTAAGGCGTTCTCTATAAACTGATGGACCTCTGACTAAGCAGATAAAATTATAATGTCATACATCCTCTGTTTCGGTTTTCTTTACTCAAATTACTGTGAATCCGACCTTTCAATTATTACTTTCAAAGTTAAAAATAAATTTTCACTCTAATTAAGTGCTCTGATGACATTTGCACAATGCCATTGCTAAATCCATTATGTCCGATAGCTATTGTGTTTTAGATTCCACTAATACCACGTAGTTAAGGAGGGGTTCAAACTATTCACCAGAATCGGCTTACTCCCAAATTGATCTACATGTATTAAATTATATAGTGTGAATAGCTTACTATGTATGATATGCACGAGTAATTCAGTGGTTAGATAATAATTATAATAACATTTAGAATGTGATAAGCTGTCAGGTTAGCTATTGGTACCTATTATAACAGATTTTGAAGCGATAAGTGCAATATTTCGATAATGGATTCATTCAAATCTTCTTGGTATCTTCAATGATACCTTTCAGAATAAACGAATAAAATAATGATTATGGCTTTGTTCCCATTACTGCCCTTGTTCTATAGTATGAAGCAGTTCAAATGACTAACAGAACCATGTGTCATGTTTGCCACGGCACTTTTGTACAGAGATCAGAAGAAAGAAAATGCTCAGTAAACTATTTCCATTGCTCCACCTAAAGACGCTAACCTGATCAGATAATCTGTTACAACATCTTGGAAGGCAATACCTGCTTTGGGCTGTTGTTGAACTTTTACTCAGAAACCAGAAACCACACTGAGCAAACAACATGTGTAAATATACTCATTATGCTAAAGGCCTAGACTTGGTTTCAAATTGATTCTTACAAAAACAAGGGCATATCATATTTATTTATGCCTCTAATGCATTACGTGGCTTTTGATTCTCTTAAACCGTACAGCGCATTTGACCATTCAACTATGGAAAAATGTGTTATATAAATGACATTAAATATGTCTATTGTCTATGTCTATTGCGAAAAGCTCTTACTAGTTTATATGATATTTGGTAAGTAATGTTAATATTTGGCGATGCAAAGTATTCCC
>CAXAKH010000072.1:0-22979 GCA_963969325.1 Lycopodina hypogea | reverse complement strand
GTGCTTGAGATTGGTACCCCCATCTCCATTTCTGACATGATTTGTCGTCTGCTGTAATGCCTCGAGTGATCCCGTGTACAGAGACTCCAGATAAAAAGCTGGTGTGTCTACCTAGTCATCAACTCTGCTTATATTCGAGTCTATGGCAGGTGCCAACTCACCGATATCTATGATTGGTCCATCAAAATACCATTTAGCACCACCCCCTTGTGGCCAATCATATTGATTGGCTCGTATCGGCTATTGGTGTCAGGGTGATCATGTACTGGTGATAATTGGTGGCTTTACGTCAACTCGCCACCATCCTCGTTTGCCTTGTGACTTGTGTCAGTGTGGGGGTCAGGTAGACATTAATATTGAACAACACACTCGCCATTCCGTGTTATATCAAGTGGAATGATGGCGTGGGTAGCATGGGGCAGGCTGACTAAGTGTGTTGGGATGATTTCAGTATGTGGCGATGGTCAAGGCATTAAGCTTTCTACAATCAGTGGGGACATCACTGTCACCCGCAGGTACATCCGCCTTATGTTGATACCAGCAAGTCAGATGTGAACAAGTCAGGTCGTAAGCAAAAAGGGGATGTCAGATACCATGATCATTAACCCATAATAACTGACACCACTGCACAGCAGGTGGAGCCAGTAGCGGAGGTTATTGTTGGCTCCGGTGATTGTAGAACACCCCCGGTCCAGACTTAGCTGCCACATGATTGAAAGTGAATTGTATACGGTAGAATGCTGACTGACAGCCAGACAACGATGGTCTGGGATGAAATGTTTGTATCCCGTAACAGGTAAACCGCTCCACCTGTAGTAAACATGATAGAATTAGGACACGGCGTCTGACATTTCACACCCAACCCTCTACTCTAGATACCACAAACTGGGATTTGCTGAAAATTAAAGACTAGCGTCTTTCACTCGAAATGTCAGGGGTTCTTGTAAAACTAATTATAATAGGGCGAAGTTTACAATTACATGATTTCAAATTTAATTTTCGGAATCCATTAGTCCCGTTAGTAATTAATATACCTGTATCAAGTGTATTTAGTCATTGTGTATTTTTAATAACACGTATATTTGTCCGACATTTATAAGTGTAATGTGCAGATCCAGGGACGAGAGAAACATGGATTGAGACAAAAAATTCTAGAAAGCTGTGTTTTGTACAATATCTGTATCTATGTCTATTACTCTTGTTACCGTATATCTAAAGTATCATGCTGTTGTTTTATCTTAACGCCTAGTCCCCTTAACCATGCTATTATTTAAGAGATATTTGTGAATGAGGTAAGCTAGTCCCCACAGTACGGATGTGCTTACACAAGCTATCAAAGGTGGTGGTCTCAGTCAGGTAATGCAATGAGGTGTAAACGCTATCAGCCCACGTACGATGGCACAACTTGATAAATAAATCGGACTCTTGAATTGCGTTTTTGCAACAGCCCTGTTTTCCCGCGAGCTCGCCGCTGCCATGCCGAGTGGAAGGTGCAATGCTGGCAGAGCCCCCTCGCCACACCACTCCTCCACACACACTCACTGTCACTGCTCATCTTCTCCCACAACCAACTGCATACAGAAAGCCTCAAATGCCACGGATATGGGTTATGTGTTGCTACTAGCTGATGGCTTTGACAGGCATTGACTCGTCTATAAATCGTATCCAGCCTTGTTAGCATACCTGCTGCAAGTGATCAAATGGTAGTCAATAGTTTAACGGAAGAGTTTTATACATTTCTTTACGTCCTGCCGGATTGATGTTGATGATAAATGAAGGGTTGGCGGGCGGCTCGCTGACTTTTTACCGCGAATGGGATACTTGAGGCGGAATGCACAGCATCGACAGTCAACAGGTAGGGATATTAGTATGCCACGGAGTCGGTGGCTTCCCTTTCCCTATCAATTTATATAGCAATTAACATGTATTGACTATGTCACCGTCTTGTGTTCATTATAGGACAGAGGTAGGGCTGCCATTTGGTGTATATTAGATGTACAGTTGAATGTATATCACATGTGTTCCTACCTTTAATCCTGACCAGTATTGTTTGATTATTTAGTAAAATGGTGGCATGTGGTTACTGCAATTACCGATCGATTCTTGTTCCTATTTTAAGTTTTGTTACTTACTTCCTATGACATGAATTCCCTGATCACCGAGTAAATAATAAGCATCTTAACATCAATATTGTTATTTACACGTGCATGTATTTTATACTTTTTATCACGGTAGTTTTTCGATCGACCAAGTTTCATTATTTAAATAGAAATTCTAAACCTGTTGCTGGCCGTATCCCCCACACACAATCATGCATACGTAGATATATAAATAACCAGTATTCCACTGTGTCAAGTAAATCATGAACTCTATATAATTGTACGATTGCAGACACCGAATTCACAAATTGTAGCTACTCACGACATGCGCCGATGTTAAGGTTGTGTCTTGTAGTGATAATATCTATGATCACAATGTTGAATTTTATTTATTATTATACAGAAGAGTTTGTATATGATATTGCCTGTAATAGACTGTATTCGGTATATATTAGGTTCAGGTCTGCTGCTCACATTGATGTACACTGCCGGCTGACTGTGGGAGAGTAAATATTACAGCATAAGGCAAATCAAAACGATATAAATAATTTATTCACTAGGAGAATGAGGGTTAAACTTGGTACTTTTGAATTAACCCAGTTTCATATAGTCATGTCATTGTATGTGCAGTCAATGGGTAACTTAGTTGATTTGGATTTTCGGAGGCAGTTTGGATATACCAATTTAGCTGATATACATTGTAGAATGACTCCTATTTTAACATGGCTATTATATGTGCTTTCATACCTTTAATGTTCAATCCCCTTGAATGTTATCAGCTTGTTGTATATCTGCCTGTCAAACCTTATACCCCACACGTGCATTTCTGTTCGACAAAAGGAGTAAAAAGCGTCATATTAATATCACGTAGGCCGATGTAAAATTGATGAAGAACGATAAGCATGATTCATATCTGCAAAACCTGACGTTCGTTCATATGCAGCTGTATATATCTATTACATAGGTGAACTTTTCATGTGCATATATATTCCTTTACACATTTGGTTTTAGTGATATCCCAGACTATTGTACAGTATCTTTCTGACATTTTCATGTTTATTTCCTAAGTAGTGGACATTTCAATTGACAGAGACAAAGTTTTGCTACTCCCAGCAAGTTTCTTGTGTTCCAATGTGGGTACAATGTGACGTTGTAGCCACATACATACAGTATATACCCTGTTAGTGTTATCCCTCTTCCTTCTCGGTTGACATTTCACAAGTGGGCCTCATGATTTATTCAACTTCAATCTCAGAAAAAGCAACTTGAAAGGTTACTTCCCTTCGTTGCTTGCTCGCCGCGGCAAAATTCCACTCAGCCTCACAGCAAATGCACAAGCATAAGTCAAATAAAAGAGACAACATTGTGATGGTCAGTGTGTGACACAATTTGCCTTGTGTATTCGGTCGGCAGTGATGGATGGGCCGACTGGCCTTGCATATGTATTGCTCGACAATGTCAAATTGATCTGGATAGTTCAGCTGGCGTGTCGGATGAAGTCTGCGCCGGAACAAAAGTTGAAATATTAAAAGGTATATTTAGGGTGAGTTTTGTATGCGTTAGGCGCTGAGTTTGTCATGCGGCAGTTGTCTGCATATATATTAGTTGATTTGTACGAATTCAGGATCTTCCCAGTGTATATATAGGGCCTATATGTAGAGGATATAATCACCAGCCTTTGACATAGTCCTTCCTGCGACTTGATTAAAATTAAGCCCATGTGAATACAGCACATGTTTATGGTCTTTCGCATCCAACTTTAGCATTTAGCATAGATTTCCTCTACTAAGAATGCAAATTAACTGCAAATTATGGAGAATCATAACTATTTTCATCAAACAGAGTCAGCAGTATATTGACACGGCGTGGCAATCGTTGTGTTCTGTCAGAGCCTGTCTCCCTATTGTCAACATGGGAGCGGCTAATATCACTTTTCCAGTCCCATTCCTACGTATTTATAGCTGGATCCAAACAAAAATACAGCAATATCGCAATTACAGAGAATGTAAATGATCTGCCCATTACGTCTCGTTTCTTCTCATCATCCTAACAATGCTCATCCTTAATGCCGCCTATGTCGTTGCTACCTGTTGCTTAAGCTTTTAATGTTTCTAGGAGATGCCGCAGCCATTTCCTGATGTACATGCTCTAGTTAGATTGAGTCGGGTGGGTCAATTGGTGGGTGATGATCTTATTGCCAGCAGCTATGCACCTGACTGGGAGGGATTGCTATCTCAATGTTTTGGTTTGCCTACTGACCTTAGTATGGGAATTGGCAGGTAGATGTTTGATACTGGAGATAGCACGTGTATAACTGGGGTGTTGGGAGGGCAATGACATCTTCCATGTCATCCACAGAGACTAGTAGCCATTGCAATCCAACACCAATGTAGGTGATTATCCCATCATATATTTTTCCGTTTTCATTGCTTACATTTCATCTCATGCTAATTTTTAACGACAAAAAAGTGCTAATAGTGAAAAGTGTGTATAGTTATATTACTTAGGCCGTGGGCAATATGGTGTAAAGAAATGTGAGCGTTAGCAGTTTGTTGGTGTAGAGGAAACTAGTGAGCATAGGTTAACGGTATACTCCATACTGGTGTTGAGCGAGGGGGTTGAGATATTGGCACATGAGCCAGTCGTCCTGTCAGACAGTATAGATAGGATGACATAGGCTTGGTAGCTACGCACCACTGGGTACAAATATTTAGATAACTGCTCTCTTTTCAGCAAATTTTGACTCAGGCAGATGTTATGCTTGATTCCTCCCCTCTGGCGATTGCTCTGTCAAGCTTAGCGTACGAGCGGTGGTGTTATGGGGGCATTGGTGATATAGTGCACCGAGTAATTGCCAACAATGTCAGGACAAAGCGATTGTACGTGATAAACCACCACCCGGCATCGCCTGTTTTGTGACACAGGATCAGATATTACATAGATTGAAAATAATAATTTGGTTGTTTACTGTTTCAATCAGAAGTGGGTGGAATTGTTATGAATTCCAGCGTCAGGCGAGCTGTTATCATTTGATTAGTACTACTGAGATGAGCACGATTTAGACTAATATTCAAATGTCGACTTCTTATTTAAATCATAATTGCCCAGTTTCGCCATGTTTTCAATTGCCTACATATTGCTAGCAGAAGCTCAAGTGTTGTGCGTATCTGAGAAGCCGTGTTCAAATTTCTCATTCCTTCTCACGTTCTCTGCGCAGTCTATTCCAATATGTATCAATTTTGCCGCTTGTCACTCGTTTTGATAAAATTGTCATAAGCTGCGGCCAGGCTGAAATTGCCGACTAATCAAGTATACTGTAAATAATACGGCACCGAAGTATATCATGCACATGTCAGATAATGTAAGTTTATCTTACTTATTTGAGATTCTAGGAATGCTTATATCTAGCTTTATATATATATTGAGAGTAATATAAGCACGTGTAGATAGATATACATGTACATACATATCATCCATTTGACGAACATTTACTTTATAATATACATGAACACATAGACTGGTGGACATATTTATTCATAACATTTAGCCATTTTCCCCTACGATTTAGCCAATTACCTCTATTTACCTGTAACAATTTGTTACCTCGACACAGTTTCAGTAATGATCGAACACTTCATCGGCTACAGCTAAATTCTCTTTGAAAAACTGATTGGTGTTCCCTGTGTGTCAAGACCAAATCACTAGTGATGAAGACCATTTTAACAAAGTCCAGACCAAGTTGCCTGTATTTGTTTTCCCATGCTGCTCCAAACAAGCCCTGCTCAACGTGCCGTACGCACATTCGCAGCTTCACACTGCTGTGGGGGGTGGATGGGAAAAGTTTGTTATGGTTAGTAGATGATTATAGCTGATGGCAAAGAAGTGTGGTGATTATCAAGGTAAGGGCAGTCGCCTGAGCTGGCAGATAATCCATGTTGACTTATCCCACCGCCAGCTTGACCGCTGATCGGGAGTTTATATAAGCCACATGCTGCACTGTGGATCAGCAGGAACGTGTGGACTCGTGAAGGGGCCAGCTATGAGGTCACAGCTGGTAATGACTTATGGACAACTGGTATGGGTAGGTATATAGCACATCAAAGCCCATTATAAACGCTGAGCTAAGGTGAGACGACGTATTAGATATATAAAATGGCGGGTTGGAAGCCATGCATGAATCGAGATTGGGTGGAATAGTGGACATCACGCCGTGTTGAAGAGGTTACTCTCCACTCGGCTCAAGTTTCACTCCTGTTTACCCCCCCCCCCCCTAGACACATAGATCTGTACCCATTGGTGCCTGTGTAAGGCCTTGGACGCCTCACTACCCCCCGAGAAATGCATCGCTTCCTGCAAACTTCTAGCAGCAGTTTCTCTTGAGGAATGCATTCTTGTCATTACTAGATTGCCTATGTCGGCAGTGAAATGAGCTAGCTTATGCTCACCGGCTGCAGGATTCGGCCTATTAAAGTGACTGTTCCAGCGGTAGACACGTTAATCGTTTACTAAACCATACCTGAAGCACCTGCCTCAGCGCTCGTGCTGATTTGTCAGGGTATCTACGTGTACTAAATTCCCCATGTATACTTTATGCATCTCTTCTGGTGCCAAGCCCTGATATCAATGCTATTAGGGGTTTCAAGGCAGCTATCCGTGACTCAAGTGCAGCCTGATCGTATGTTTTACATTTGAATCCTGCCAGTTTGTAGTTTTGATTAATGTAAATGATCCTCCCGGAGGAATCGCCAATACATTCACATCGAATCGCTGTTCTAATATCAAAACATAAAAATCCACCCTCTCGGCTGAGTTGATACTCAAACCCGCTGAGGGGACCGAGTTGGTGGGGAAATTTTGGAAATCCATTTTAATTCGGTTAATCATTGACGAGTTACGGGGTTTGAACAGATGCCAGTGGTCCCTCAGCCACTGAGGATGCAGCACAAATTCAATATTTCCATCCGTGATTTTTGCCCGTGAATCCCCAACGCCCCGCCATCCGATATGACCACCATTTTGACTCATCTGTATTCGGGACGGTTGGATGTGATCTTGTGATCTGGCAAGCCCGTGATCCCTAAATCCTTGCTGGAGGAGGTCGGAGAGATCAGGGCTTTAGGGCTGGCAATCTGTACCTCACAAAGGCACCACTCCACCTAGTGCCAGCACGGCCATTTTATACCATTGTATGCAACAGATGCGACTCTCCACCGATACCACGGTAATAAAGAGACACGGTTCTTACTGGCTGGATCTCGTTGCAGTGTGATACGATTTTCATGCAGTATGCATTAAATGTCGTTTAACCTCAGTCGCCTTGTCCGTGAGTCCTGAAGAGAATATTTTTCGGTTGTAGCCTGAAACCGCAGCTGTATTCAGCAGTAGAAACTGATTATATGCCACCCGGTGTAGTCTCCAGATTCGTTTATCTGACTCGGTGTTCTTTGTGTATATCAACACGTTTTACGGTATGGGAAAACCATTATAATTGTGCACCCACCATGAGAGGCATTTGCTTAAGCCACGTGGTACTAAAATCGAGCGTAATAGTACGAAAGGCGCCGGTGCCAAAGAAAACATGAAGGGTTTGCCATTGATTGCGATCTTGCCTTGTGTATCAGCCCATCTGTTGTACACGGTCGTCTGCTCGCCAGCGCCCACTGCTCGGGGTGACTGCGCTTGTTTGTAAGCAGGCAGGTGAATCACTTGCTCACCTCGACTTGTACTTCAGGTTGATATTAAACAAGCCAGGAAGAAGGTCTGGTCCGTATTACGGCCATAGGCACATAAGGTTCCCCTCTGCTCGCCATCAGGGGGCTTCTACACGTAAAGCTGGTCACTAAATGTACTCTATTTTTGCTGCTATTTTCAATTAACGTCCTGCTATAAAACACAAGCCATTGCAATATTAATTGCTGCCTCAAGTTAGGAATGAAGGAATATTGTGTGGTTTAGTCGTCTTGGCCGGCCCAGGAAGTTGTTGGCGAGACTGATCTGATGGATGTGGTCAGACGGGGCAAGCGTGGCTGGTGAGAAGTGAATTTAGCGAGTCGAATTGAGGCAGAGACAGGAGATTTTCTAGTTGGATTAGGCCAAGGCCCGCTCTTCTTATCCACCTCACCGATGATTAACATCTGGCGCTAACTGAATGTCGGCAGAACCGAGGAACATTGCAGAAGCTCCACTATAAAATTAAAACATCGTTGAATTGGGGCGATGTTTTAGCAGGTGTAGACCAATACATGCACATGGACAGGGGACAGTTCACATCTCAGTGACATGCTAAGGAGGCGTATAAATTTACCGCCCTATTTTTCAAAGGGGTAATCTTCACTTAAATGCTATTTATGCCGGAGATTTCTTGCAGGCCATATGCATTGCGGCTAAGTACATATTATGTGATTATACATGTGATATAATGGGCTATAAAGGCTGATCTACTGATATAGCCATGTGGCATGCACTTTTTTCTCGTGATCGCCATCCTCTTTGAACAAGCCATCTGATAAATATACGCGACAAATAGCACAAGTACGTAATGTATACGATAGGTACATACTCGATGTCGTCTGCTGCTGATTGCAACGACTCACCACAAAAGAATATGATTCTAGCTATCGGCTCAACTACACAAAGACTACATCAAGCTGTATGCAGGTATATTACTGTACTTTGTATCTAGACATTGGATGCCAGGTTAAATGCAAATTGTATTGTAGGTCATTAAGAACGTGATACTTGCTTCACGTATGTGCAATTAGATTAATTGTATTTCCATTAAAGGAAGGCAAACATTCCCTATCGGATTCTTCCTTGTAATCTGTACCATATGCTTCTTTTTAAGATGTTATTAATAATATATTGACATGTGTGACTGAACGAGATAATACATCTATATCTTCAAAGGGGCAAAATGTTTGTGTGAGGTTTTCAAACACTCCCCTCCATGTTGACATGTTGCTGTATGTGTATTGAATGGGATGTTTTTGGATTCTAACTCCGCTGTCATGGTGGAATTCTATCCGTTGGACACCAACGGATAGAATTTGTTGCCATATCCATGGCAACAAACCTGTATATGTCATAGTGTCATACTGCCAGGATTACTGGTGCTTGGTTTCAAACAACTATTTGGTATTCATCAGCCTACAGACACGACGTGTGTTGTGTTTTAAATAACAGAAGGAATTACCTGCTTGCGTTGTAATATTATATATACAAGCTGTAGTGCTTCCACTGTGATCTTTAACTGATCGCTACCTCCACGGTAAATGGCCAATAAAACGGAGCTCATGAAAAAAAAAATTAATTCTTGGGACCCATGTTATGTTGTTTTTTTTTTCAGTGGTACTTCCTAAACAAAATCCCAAAATCCCTGAAGTTATTTTTTTCGTATAGAAAAATTATCGCGTTTTGATGTTGTGGACCCCCCTGTAGTTTTTTTCCCCTAAAAACTACCCCCTAATGATGGGAATGGCCCATTTCTTTTAAATTCTTGGCCATAGTTCTTAGTATTATGTTTTATTGCGATATTCCATAGTGTAGGTGTCCATTTAGCCCGAAAATTTGGTTCGAATTAATGATTTTGATAGTTTTTACAGATTTTTCCCCAAACCCTACTCGAAAATTGGGACCTAAAAGGGGGGGGGGGGGGGTGGTCTTCTGTCGAATTCAGCCATGTTCTCCACTGGACATGTGTTGACCTCTGTTATGTTGAAACAGATTCTTCTTTAGATACTTAATTCGTATCTATGCAATATATAATTCTTGTCTTCGATGATTTCACTCTTACTCAAATGTTACTTTGGTAACCATGTTCCACTTTTTGCTGTTAGAGGAAAAAAATATGGCCAAAATTTAAATTTGTCGTATTAAGCTGTGTTGTCACCATAATATATGTTCAATATGGTTCAATATGGTTAAATATGGTACAATTATTTACTTCACCCCATCGTTCCTTCTTGACTTTTCAGATATATGGATTATAATGGTAACATTGTTCCAAAAACGGAAATTACAATCGACATAGGGTAGGGTCACAAAGAAAAACTAAAGCACCAGAGGCAACTTTATTAGTGTACATGTACATGGTTTACGATGTATGTTTGACTAAATAAATTAGTCATTACCTTGTTATCAAAGGAATATTTGATCGTTAAATTTTTTAAGCATTTGTCAAATTACACAATTATACAACAGACTCCCTGTCACAAACTGCTCTCATAATATAACATTTGCTCACAATAGGCACTCTTGTTTGCAGCTAATAAAATGCTTACTATATGTATACAGCTAAATATAATTTGGCAAACTGTCATGAGAAATAAAAAAATTAATTCCCCCATCGCTTTACGCTTCCTTTCGTGGCCTCATTTTCTCGGCCGGGGTCATGGCCCTCCCAAACATCGGAGGCTGTGCACGGGATGAACCACGAACCCGGCTGAGGTTGTGCAAGTCGACACTTGCACCACTACAGTCGCCACCTCCTCTGCCGCCATCACCACTCACACTCCAGTCACCATTCACACTCCGGACACCACTCACACTCTGGTAACGTCCACCACTGCCACGCCCACCTCCGATACTGCCCCGCTCACCTCTGATACCGCCACGCCCACCTCCGGTACCTTCACGCCCACCTCCGATACTGCCATGCCCACCTCCTCTGCCACCGCGTCCACCTCCCCTGCCACCCCGTCCATCTCCACTGGCACTACCTTGTTGAGACATCACAATTGTTTCAAAAACTCTGCAAAGGAAAATATAATAATGTTAATAATTATTAACGAAAAAACGAAAAAAAACATAAAAAAAGACATAAGTAGTATGAGTTGTACTACTCATACAACTACCACAATGGTAGGCAAGGTAATTAATGCTCAAAAGAGCAAAGAAAACGAAGTAAAATAAGGTAACAAAGAAAAAATGTGCTCGCGGTGGAACAAAGTTACCTATTTAAATTTCATTTAAAAAGGCCTAAGGCCAATTGTACAAATATGAGTTAGCCTTAAAAGGCAAAAAATATATACAAGACCAGCCCCAGACATAATAAACACAAGGGGTTAGTCACACAACAGTTAAAAAAGAGAAATTTCAGTAGTTCCGAGGCCCCCGGTGGAACAAAATTACCAAATAAAGACCAATTTGGTTAATATTTGGGCCCAGACGAGGACACTTTGAAACCCAGCGGACATTTTTTGCCAATTTGGGCCGAAATAACGGCATCCCAGGCCAAAATTTATGCCACGCCGCGGCTATCCCCTCCCACAATGCAAATTACATATAGGTAACATTGTTCCAACTCAGTGTTACCTATTAAATAAAGAAAAACACTCACCTGACGAGAATTCCGACTTTAAACTCCCGGGCGATATTCCTGGAAGGAAGTGCGTCAGAAGCGCTTAATCCACAATGAATTGTGAACCACTGCACGTACTATCGGCCGCGAAATCCGTTGCAACGTGCGGATCACGATAATAAGTCACTTTGTTCCACACGTATGTATACGCGGATGTTTATAGGAATAACTTTTTTATTAATCGAGATAGAGAAACCAAACTTACACATTTTATTGGGCCATTCTGGGCCTTAATCCCTGCAGAACTTAAGAACGATACAAGCGTTGAAATTTTTTATACGAAATATGGAAACTTTGTTCCAACCAGTGTATACGCAGAATCTATATTGGTAACAGGTATCAATGTGAAGAAACAACAAACACAGAATACTTTTAAACACATTTTTATTACTTAAAATGCAATTGGCTACAAAATCCAGCCAAAAACCCTGGAATAATGCACAGGGAGAACAAAGTACAGGCATTGTGTTACCAAATGCCAAAATATGCTTAAAATCGGCGACATCAGCCTTTTTAGCATAAAAAAATTATTTCTGGGTGATATCCCTTCATTTGTGGCCCAAAATACCCACTTTTTTGTTGACACGTGGAACAAAGTTACCAATATCCGCTAAACCAACAGGTACATGTACATGTACGCAATGTACATGTACATGTAGGTTGGCGACATGCATTTTTAGCCCATTTTGGGCCATATAACATCAAAAATAAAGAAATTGGAGGATATAGGAGGGGTTTACTTTATTGCACGGGGTGGGGGTCATCGGGATTGATAAAAAAAATCATAAATGGCCACAAAAAAAGGGCAAATAAAAAAGTTGCGGCCTGGGGACAAGCCAAAATGGGACTTTTGGCCACTTGCCGTGGAAAGAGCGCCATAATGGCTGTGAAGTTGGCCATACACACATACATGTATGTGACTACATGACTGTTTAATACACGTTGTCTGGAGAGTTTGTCCAGTTTAAATTCCCTCTTATAAATGTACAGTACAAACTCATATACCTGGAAGTCAGTTGCACTTCTCCTCATCACTTGCGTAATACAAATAAAGAGAAACCATAATACCAATTGCTGACAATTCAGTCAGATATTGTGAGGTGTGAGGTGGAGGTGGCGCATGCGCAGTGTCACCACCTGTCATGTGACACCACGTGACAAGCACATCATTCTCAGACTCACGTGTGGTCGTCGACCGTCCATGTCGTGTTCTTTTCCACACCCGATGGCTGAGTGATATATCACCGGTACCCAAGCGTCTTCCCCCTTTCCCTCTAGCTGCTAGTCTCCTATCTGCACGACAAGATCTGCTGCCAGTCAGCCTAAGTCAAGCTGCCTGCATCTACTCCGACTCAAACCAGGGAGTATATACTCACGCACCTAGGGACTGAGGTGTGATCCATCAGTTGGCAATTGGCAAGAGGCAACTGGAAATACCCAGTCTGGACAATCATTACATCACAGAAGTCTATTTCTATGATTTGTTGAGTTGGGCTGGAACATATATTTCATTTTTGGGTCATTTTTGTTGACAATGCTACTTGATCACAGTACATATGTACAAGTACATGTGGAACCATGTTGTCAGTTGTTGAACTTGTAACATCTTGAAGTCGATGATCTTGTAGTCCGATGGTCCGGTAACTGGAGATTCTCGGCATGAAATGTTTGAGGCGTTGGAATGTCAATAACTGATTGTAAGGCAGGAAATAAGTCCCGAGGGGCAAAGTTCAACCCGTGGCCACGCCTGTCGAATGCCTCATTTTCACTGGTTCGTCATATTTTGAATCGCATCCATCAGTCGCAACAGATTAACAAAAACTTGGCTTGTTTATGAGCGATGCTTTGTAAAAATAAATCTTTCATGTGTTTCGGATGGCTTTCTGGTTGGCAACACTGTTTTTACATGATCAGCTGACGATATTTGCACAGATGTTGAAACTGCGACCCGACAAAGGGGGGAATCCTTCAAATGAAGTGCCTTGGCCATGTTACTTCTGGTGCGGAAGTGTGGAAAGTCGTCTGCCGAGCACGCTGTTCGCTGCTCATCAATACCTTTATGCTCCCTACCCACGCGTGAGCTGCTCGCCATATCAACTCCTGGCTTAGCCGTGTTTTTATATGACCTTGGATGGGTGTCAGTGTTTACCGAGTCCACTATACAGCAGAACTTACAATGAAGTCTAGACAAAGGTGATTTGATACGCCGAAAATTAGGTCACACTCTTTGTGTAGTTACAATGGGTGATTAATATTTGAATACAACAGATGCTATTTACCCTGATCCCAACGTGCCCTGTCTGTGATTATATAATTAAAATACCAAATACAATTATACTTATATATCTATACCATGGACATAACGCTTGTAACTAAATTGATCATAAATTAATTAAGGCAGTGTTCATCCGCACTTAGCGGGAAAGCTCCTTGACTTGGTGTTTTTTCTCATCACCACGCCACCACTGAAGACAGACTAAAGGATGAATGGCACCGCCGTCACGTCCCTTTTACACTATTTCACCATTAGTTTATTTAGATACAGCAGTAAATGGTGGATTGGTTTTTTCCTGGGTTCCGCAGCCTTCGCCCAGTGATCGGCAAAGTGCTAGATAGGTTGAGCCCGAGGCATTTATAAGACACACATCCTCCGTGTTTACTTTGATTGAGCAGTGAATAAATATCCAAATGTGATTCCTGTTCGACAGGTGAAAAGAGAGTTGGATTTAGTGGAGGTGAGTGGATGAGATGTTGCTTTCGACGACCGTAGACTAAACTAAGTCCTGCACTCACCTAACTTCAAATATAAGGTCATGGCTAGAACATTGGAGGGTAAACTGTTTGGACTGTGTTTTTCATGTACAACATGTATATAGGTCACTAACATGTATGCTAGGTCGCCACCTAGACTGCCACAACGATTATATAATACAGAAATTGAGTATTATTGACAATGAAATTGTGCTTAAACTACGTAAGTGCAGTTGTTATAAATAATAAGCAATGTTGCAAATTTGCTAAGTTCACATTTAATAGTACTTTGCTAGTATATAGATAATTGAAACAGTGCTTAACAATACTCAACAATTCTGACAAGCTCAACAGGAATAGTCATAATGCTCAGTCAAACTGTTTTACCGATCTTAACATGTGTCCATGGAACTCCATTAATACCGAGCGATGCTTAAATCAATTCTCTTCTTGTTTGGATGACTTTTAGTAAAGGACGATGATGATATAATGAGCCATCAACCAACAAAAATTGATCGTTGAAACATAACTCTCACAACAGCTCGTCCGGAAATAAAAAAAACACACCATTAACTTTCATACTCTTCTGACATTTACACTCGCCTTTTTGGCCAACAGTTTTCATCTGTAATCACATTGAAGGCAATTTAATTTGAAATGATTAAATTGTCATTCGAATATGTTTCAACTGGAGGTTGAATGCTTGTATTTACATGTGGGTCACGACCACTGACATGTATAAATGTGCACACAAAATGCATTCGCCTTATATATATATAGATCTATCTATATATATACTTAATATATGTTAAAGCCGTGGATGTATAAATGTGTAGTGGCTTTCCAACAGTCACTGTAGTGGTCCATTGAGGACTCATCCGACATGTATTGCAATATAAGAGAAATATTGATCGCGAATATTGGTCAGTTGATTCGGATCATTGTTTTTCGTCACCCCTTGCCGGGGTCATTGAAAAGGTCATCTCGGTGGTCAAGCCAGTGGTCATTTTCACTCAGACGTTAGGACAGCCCAATGTGACGTGGGTATTAGCATGTGAATACTATTATACCTATCTGTTCCTTTACTATCTCTAGTTTCTATAGTGAATTGTAGTCTTGCCAGGAAGCTAGCTGGCTTATCTTCACATATTTTAAACTACATCCCAATGTTCGATATTTCAAATATACATTAGTTGAGTGTACCAGAATACATTGAGCTACTTGTTGCCGGAAATCAGCCACCACAATTGGACTGCTTTCTTATTATCGAGTGGGATGTGTGGCTGAATGTTAATCATTATACCTGCACACTGACTGCATGTTCCCGTGGCTGTTTATATTCTGCTGGCGTTTACATACAATTGTTACGAGTCAGCAGTTGACTGATTGAACCTACAAGTCATGTATTTGTGTTGTATGTGATGGCCACCCCATCTATCCACCATGCTATACGCGAATGACAATGTACCAGTAGATAGACATACTGTCCTTCATAATCACCATGTTATGTGTACTGACAACAAGACGCTGAGTTGGACGATTGGAAAAGTTACCTGGATAAAGATGAATTTATAGATGTGCACTTCAGTGTTTGTTAAGGTGTTGGAGTGTGCAGTCATTAAATAACTGTGTGAAACACTAATAACTGCTTCATATAATCACCTTTATAAATGTGTAAATATGCTGGTATCAAATGAGTCTTCACTGTTACATAATTGACACAAGCACATTCGCTCGTTAGCATACACCATGTATCTCTGTACGATATTCCATCAGCATTATGTAATCAGGTACGGAGAAAGAACAACATTAGCATTCTATCATTTGTTCTTTAACCGAACCAGTGATTGGCAGCCACGATCAACACCTCGCTGTATATTTGATAATTTGCGACACCGAATTACCTTCCCGTCTGGCCGAGTGCAAACGTGAAATTATCAGTATTCCTGCAAGGTTTGAGCTTTATATATCATTATAGCCGAACCGGCAGCCCGCCAGGATTCATTGGAGCCATTTTATATGGAAATGTATATCCTGCCTGTGCCATCCTTATATTGCTTCACAGCTGTTGCCTGCATGCATGCCACCACCGAGTCGAGGATCCGTAATGTTTTCAGATTGCCGCTGCATACATAGGGCAAGTTGAGGCCATTATTTGTCATTTTGTAAGGTGCGTCGGATCCTATTGTTCAGGTTGGTGCAAAACATTTTTATGACAAAATTGGTGTGAAATTCGGCAGCCAGCTTTGGTTGCCTGAGCGACCAAAACTATATCGGGATTTACCGGGCCGAGCATTACTATTCGGATAAATTCTTATGGCTTTTAGAATATTACCATTGATGTGTCCTTATTAATATCTTATTAACTTCAAAGCGAAGGTTACTAGATATTGGTGCCCATCTTTCAATTTAGAGCTATTAATCATACATACACAACCACGCCATTCCCATATATAGTTGACAAGTTGGAATCGATTATGATTATATTGTAGAGATGTCTTTTTCCCCCTCACCTGTCACTTCACTGACACTGCCATGTTGACAATTTGAATATTGCATCGTGCATTTCGACTAACGTTTTTTTATGCAAAATTCATAGAATATAATATAATTCATAATCATATCCTCAGCAGGCAAACGGATCGATACCGTTGACAAATTTGCTTAAGGCAAATTGAATCATCGAGCTATTGTGCGTATAATTGGAAAGCGAAATTGATCATTTCATTTGTGGATGGTAAGGGGTGGATAAAACAGTGACTGTGATAATTACTAGAGCGTGGCAATTGTGAGTGCAGCTCTCGGTGGAGAGTGGAGATTAGCTCCCCGTTTGTCGTCTGCTACACCACGATTGGCGCGATACATTATAGAGAAAACATTGTGCCAGGATTAAATTCGTACGCTGTATTGTTCAAAGCAGGCAGAAATTCCGGTGCATACCAATACACCAATAATAACGGATTCCTTTGTGAATGCAATAAACTCATTTGGTGCTTAGCAAATACGACTGTCTAAATTGCATTGTATTCCCGCTGCGACTGATGATCAGACGATCTATAGAATGCAACTTCAATATACGTGGATTTCTGTATGCATGTATATATTTTTTAAGTCACGATGGATTCAGGAAAATACAATCCTATGATAAGACTATGGATATATATATATTTATAAATATAAATATATCCTGTTATATGTGATAAATAATCCATGCTATGTAGATTTATATGGCAGTGTTGTCCTTGATTTACATGAATATTACTGCCCAGTAATCTACCCCCTTCTGTGCCACTTTAGTCATAAGTAAGTACTGGGCCTTGCAGGGTTAATATTAGCATATTGATATGAGTTCACCGAGCACCAAGTTGAGTAGCTGAAGGAGCGGTGCTCAAGTTGAGCAGCCGAGATGCGCCCATCCTGGTGGTGACATATCGGCGGGAGGCGAGCCCGGGAGAGCGTGGCCCAGATGCTCGTCTGGCTTGGTGAGAAATGTGATACCTAGGGGGGAGGGGGTGGGGTTGGTGGGTGACTGCTCCACAGATCAACAGGCTGGTGGCAGGCTGAGAGCCACTTCACCTTGTCTCATCTCACTCACTCTAAAATCACCCACCCCGGCTGCCTCCGCCACCTAACTTGATTAAGTTTCGCATACCTACCAAATACACGTATCGCAACCTGGCCTTTTGGTGGGATTCAATCGAAAAGAAACCATTTGCGAATTGGTTTCTTTTATGCCACTGGTAACTGATGGTGAAGGGAAGGAGGCAGAGGTAATTGCTCGTGCTCAAATGACAATGGAAACGTCAACTGTTGACGTTAGCATGCGCTAATATACGGTCAATTGGTTGAGCTCCTCAGATTGGCTGAAATACATTGAATTCGATGGTTTATCTGTGAACGTCAGCACGTAAGCTGCTATGACGCCATAAGCATATGACTAAAAGCATTGGGGGTCCAGCAGGAATTAACGTATCATCTGGAATATTGATGCTGCCACAGCAACTGACATATACAAACCTGTTAGCTGGCAGGATATCGGATCCTGTTACGACAAATACTCTATAGATACATTTACCGTGCTAAGTGACAATAGAGGCCATCTATACGAGTATTGTTACGTTCATATCACCTGATACTTAGGTGGGTTTTATGCTAAGAATTGAGTGACACCTAATTTCCTACTGGCGTTTCGCCGGAAATCCACTTTTATGATGAAGCACCCCCTCTTCAAGTTGATTAGAACATTGCGTATTCATGTATGCACTCGTTTAAACCCATGGCCATCTTCCACACCAGCCCTGATGTATCTATCATACTCTGTTAGATGTTTTTTATGGCGAATGATAGAATCACTTGGGGACCGAGTCAGCTGAGTTTGCTTAGGCCATTGCTTTCAAGAAATGGGCTATTAGAAGCAATGGCTTTGGTCTCTTTAGTCGTTTCCGACTTGATTGTCTGTACATGTACATGCTTGAAGCTGTCCTGTCTCTCTTTCTCTCAAGGTATATATAAATATATAGGTACATGTATATATATATATATACATATATCTATGCCACGGGTCCTAGGTTGCTGCCCACCCTGACTGTCCTGAATAATGCACAATGCTAATGCAGCAATCTCAAAGAACCGATAAAGCTCAAGTATATATATCCTATCCTATATCCTATATAATAAGAGGATAGTACCTGGGTATAAACGTTTTAGTTTAGGGATGTAGAAGTTTAATATACAATAAAGTAGAAGTTTAATATACAATAAAGTAGGGGTTTAATTGTATGTGTTCAAACATAGGATGGTTTAAAAATTTAAATTCCCAATATTGGAAAATGTTAAAAATAAAAATATTAGAGCAAATAATTATGGAATAGGAATGGTTGCCATATTGGTTAGCCAAAATTGGAGAAGTTGGATGGTGAACAAGGTAATTAGTATACAAGTGTGTAGGTGAAGGTTGTGTAGTTGCAGTAGGTTCATGATATAGGATGGTACGAATGTGTACTTAGGATGAATTTTGAAGCAGTGAAAGTATAGCAATAAAATGGTTGTTGTAAGGTGTAAATTGTGTTATAAGTGCTATTAGAGAGGTTGATGTTTAGAAGTACAGTTAAAAGGAATGAAAACTTATCTTTTGAGCTCCGAGGTATGCCTAATGTATTCATTGACTAAAACTATGTGAGTTATACTGTTTTTAGGGATGGTGGGTAACAGTTAAATATAGGATGAAACTGATTGTGCTGATCGACTCATTCAGTTTTCAAATTGTATTAATGTAATTGACACTATTCATAGGTCAGGTTTCATGTAGCACAATTAGACTCAGATCAAGCAAAGGTTTGTAACAGTTGATATTGTATACAGTAATGGTATATAACACAGGTAGGCAATTGGTTTAGTCAGAAAATGTGTGGATTTTGTTGCCCCCTAATGTCATACCCATTTGTATAGATTATAAACTGATAAATTGTCCTATTTTTACAATGAATTACTCATAGGCTATATTAATTCATATACAATATAATAATGATGTATCTTAAATGTGTTGATACTAAACCTCTGTGTAGACCAAGTGTATTTTAACAGTGTGTAATTATATCTTAATTAATACCGATACTGTCTGTGCTAATGGTAAATATATATATATAATTTCCTAACTTATATACAGCATATTTGCAGCAAAATTAACTTAACTCAGACAGCATAAATGGTGTGTTAACTTGGTGGAAGGAAGTGAATGAGAAGCTTTCTACTATACCTAATTGGTTATGTAACCTCTGAATAGAACACATGTGCAGTCTGGAATTTGAACTGCATGACATATATACCAAAATTGACCTAGATGGACAATTGTATAATCTGTGCAAACACATGGGTGGATAGCAACAAAAATTCAATACATACCCTTAAACATGCACCATGTGTCCACTTTAGGCCATTTCATAATGTTCTCAAGTGAAATCAGGAGGCTACTTCCTACAGATTTGAAACATTTATCCACTTGATTGGCATTTGAAGAAAAACAATGTTCCTCCCTCCATTTTGCCTAAAGATCATATGATTCATTTACATTCAAACAGCCAATCACAATGCAGTGTTATAAGAGGACATTAATTCAATCAAATCAAGAATGTATTAATTACTAAGAATATTATAATGATTTTATTGTAAATGAATCAACAGATTACAGGATTAACCTTTTGCTTTTGTATAATCACAGACATGTTTAGCAGCGATGAAACAGTGCTAAGCTATTCCTGTCAATATTAGGTAAATGTTTAGAGACAGCACCAGAATACTGGTCATGTGTTATACCTACATATGCTAACGCATTACAGTTGCACCTGTACATCCTGGTTGGCTGGGTGGCTGAACATGACAAAGTGCAGTTTAACTTTTTACCATACCTGTTTCACAATGTCCTATAATTTTGTGGCTGTGAAAAAAGCTGATCAGGAAAACAGCAAAAATAATGGTAAAGTCAGACAGCATAAAAGGTGTTTAGCTTGGTGGAAGTGAATACGAAGCTTTCTACCCTACCTGATTGGGTTATGTACCCTCTGAATAGAACACATGTGCAGTCTGGAATTTGAACTGCATGACATATATACCAAAATTGACCTATATGCACAATTGTATAATCAGCGTAAACAAATTGGGGAATACCAATAAATTTTCAGTTCATAATAATTGTCAAATATTAAAGAGACAACACCTGTATCTTCTTTGTATCTTTACAAGAACCTTCTTCTGCATCTCCTATCTGTACATCTGTAGTCTGTATGGCAGCATTGATTACATGTTGGTTGGTTGCTCCTCAAGTACCAAGTGAGGTAGGTGAGGTATTACAGGGGGTATTTATACAGGATTCATGATCTACTCACTAGGAGTGGCCAAACCATAGTTCATCTTGATGTGAGTAGATCCTCATGAAATATCAAGGACTCCACAGTTATAAATGCTTTAAATATTTGCATTTTTTTTAATTGGTTTTTTATTTTTATGTTATTTATTTATTTAGGATAAACTATCCTAGACAAGAGATACACAGTCTACAAATTTGAAAGCCAGGTTTTTACACTTTAAAAATTTTCATGGCACAGCCAGGAATTGAACCCCAGACCTGTTGACTACCAGGCCGACATGCTAACCACTGGACCACGGATCTCCTCGAGTTACATTTGCTAGATATCTAAACAGTTTATCTAGATATATAGAGTGTCTAACCGGCGAAGTCGCAGGGAAACCTGATAGTACTGATATGTAACTTGAATGCAGAAATATAAAAATATATATACTTATATAAATATATATATAGTTTTATATACATTTTGGAAATTGCTTGCATAACTCGTTCAGTCCAGAGTACATTTCTAGGTTTGTTATCAGGGAGTTTAGTTTGCTCTCTTGTATTCCTGTTTATCCTGTCCGGAGATTGCCAGGAGGAAAGGTCGCCTCGATGCCTTTTGTGCTCAACTTATTGAGCATCATCACGTCCTTGAGTTTGTATTTGCTGCTATGATACGTTTGAATGGAAAGCGTCTATGGAATGTGTGCATCCTTCGCATTAGCATATGACAGAACAGTCCGAGTTGCGCAAACAACTCTTTTACGGATTGAATTCACTTCATTTGTGCCATTTTTATGGGCATCGCCTCACGTCCATCAATTTCACTGCAGGTTGCGGCATGGCTCAGGCCCCACTGTGGGCTCTTCCCATGGGCAATTTCCACGAATGAAGCCCTTAGTAATACTCGACTCAATTTGTGATGGGTAAAACACATCTGAAAATGCCAGGCAATTTTATGGATTGTGATAGGGCCCGGCTGAAAAGAGGGTAAAAATGTTAGTTTGCTTATAGGTGTCTGAGGCTGAGGTGGGTTTGGAGGGGCGAATTTCAAATGTGCGTTTAACTGCGGCAATGAGATGCAATTTGAGGATAGAGACAGGCCGTGTTGAGGGGCTTAACCATGTCTCTGGCACATAAATTCCTCGCTATGCGGCCCGCCCCGTTGTGACTATACATGCAAATGGGCACTTTGTGTAATTTGCCTCAGATGCAAATGCAATTGCATGCCTAGCAGCCTATACTGTACCACCCCCATATACACGTATGGCGTCTCCTTTGACACATTCTCCCCTGACTTGGCCACAGTGTCTCTGAGTCGTGTTTGTCTCATTGGTATCGGGGTCTGACCCAAGTCAAGCCCCATGAAATCGCCATTATTATGGCTGCCTTATTCCACTCCAACTCCTGGAGGACCCTTTACTCTGCACCCGTTTTATGTCGGCCACACTGCCCTCTCTCTCACTCTTATCTCGTGTCATAAAAAGGGACTATAATCGTGACTGTTTTTTTTTTTGCCCCGATCTGACTCTCACGTATTTGTGTAATCTGTTGTCGGTCGTCTGCAGCTGTGTAACCATACACAGCCAACAGTTGTTGCCTGTCATGATGATGCGATACGATGTCCTGTCATCCACAAGTGTCAAACTCTCCACGCAATCTATACCATTATTTACCTATGGGATCATTAGCGGGCGGACGGTAAGAGGTCTTCCCAGTGTCCATCTCACAGATTAGGCGGTGTTCACCTAATGCGAGGCTAACGCAAATGTTGCAATCGCATGTCGTCGATGATTGTCTGTGTATGGTGTGTCCAAGCCAGCCATTGTCCAGTGACATGCGCCCTCTGCCATCGCCCACTACTGCCAATGTCCCACTGGGTGACTTTTCTACATTGCCCATAATTGTTTCCAATGTCCTCCATCTC
>CAXAKH010000071.1:0-17192 GCA_963969325.1 Lycopodina hypogea | reverse complement strand
AACGGGATAGCGCGATAAAGGGCATGAAAAATGACACTCTCCAGATACGCTACAACCAAACATTGAAGCGGGAAAAGGAGTTGAAAGCCTTAGGCTTTCAGTATGTGTGTATCTGGGGATGTCAGTTTCAGGCACAAAAGACCTCTGATAACGATTTGAAGTTGTTCATGGAGTCGTTTGATGATCTGAATCTCTCTGAACGGTTGAACCCTCGAGACTCGTTTTTCGGCGGTCGAACCAATGCCTGCAAACTTCACTGCAAGGTGGACGGAACTTCGGAGAAAATTCGATACGTAGACTTTACGTCTCTGTATCCCTTCATAAATAAATATGCAAGGTACCCTAAAGGACATCCTACCATTATCACAGATAATTTTGCACCTTTAGACACATACTTTGGCATTGTCAAAGTGAAAATTTTAACGCCAAAGGGGCTGTATCACCCCGTGTTGCCTTATAGATCTCAGGGCAAGCTAAAATTCCCCCTCTGTAGAACATGTGCCGATGCGGAAAACAAACAACCATGCACATGTTCAGATGCTGAAAGGGCCATCACTGGGACATACTGCACGCCTGAGGTGATGAAGGCCATTGAGAAGGGCTACAAAGTGTTGCATATATATGAGGTATACCACTGGGATGAGTCAATGACCTACGATAAGTGTCAAAAGACTGGTGGCTTGTTTTCGGAATATGTCAACATGTTTTTGAAATTTAAGCAAGAATCATCGGGGTGGCCAGAACATTGTGTCAACGATGAAGCTAAGCAAATGGAGTATCTGGCTGACTATTTTGAACAAGAAGGGGTCAAGCTGGACCCCTCCAAAATTGTGAAAAACCCGGGATTGAGGGCGGTGTCAAAGCTGGCACTGAACAGTCTCTGGGGGAAATTCAGCCAGCGCCTCGAGATGCGGAAAACGCAATACTTCACAGCGGCCCAAGCGGACAAGTTTTTTCAGCTTGTGTTCAATCCGACTATTGATGTCACAAATTTTAGAATTGTCTCTCCTGATTGTATTCAGGTAGAGTATTCAGAGGGGAAAGACTTTATCAATGATAATTTGAATTCAAATATTTTTATTGGTACATTTACCACCGCTTGGGCTCGTCTACGTTTGTATGATATTTTGGATTTAGTAGGGGAAAATGCAATATATTATGACACAGACAGTCTGGTCTATTTGGAAAAGTCGGACGGTCCTCAGCTGTTGCTTGGTGATTACCTTGGTGATCTAACCGATGAGCTGGGAAACGGTGACTACATCATAGAATTCATTTCTGCAGGTCCCAAAAACTATGGGTATCTCACGTTTAAGGGTGTCGAAGTTTGCAAAGTGCGAGGGTTTACACTAAATAAAGTGACATCTAAGCTGATCAATTTAAACACCATCAGAGACGTTGTTATGGACACAAGTGGCTCCATTAGTAAAACTGTGAGGAACCCAAATAAAATATCCAGGGACAAAACTGGAATGAAAATTTTCAGCAGGCCAGAAAATAAAACGTACAGAATGGTCTATACAAAACGTGTCATATTAAAGAATATGGATACTGTCCCTTATGGATATTAACAATGTGTATTGGTATGTATCAAATGTATTTACATTTTATTCATTACACACAACTTGTTTGTTATCATTAATATGTGTGCTTAGCTAGTTTGTAAAGTTGTGAATAAATAATGTCGATTGAATGACTGAACATCATATAATTCTTCATATCATTTTATTTGGGTTGATAGAGTGTCATATAATAGTACATTAGATTATCATCAGTTGAAGGTAACATTTCTTGCGGCATCAATTTCAATTTCGTTTTCAAATATCCCATAACATATACATGTGACAGAGTCAGTAAGTTTCTCACTAAATCTAACAGTCAATCTTGTATGTTTAAATTGTTGTGGTTGCTTAAAATGTTCGCTTCTAAACGTGTCAATGTCGAATACAAACACTGAATACCCTCCACCATACTCTGACCGGTTGATATAATTACTTGTATTCTTTTGATACAAGTCATACACAGGGAATAAATTTAGATATTCAGAGACAGTGTGTCCTTCTTTAAAATTGGGTTGATAGGTTGGACACGGCCGAGAAGAACCACCCACGTCAAAGGAGATGAAGTTTGTATTAAAATGTTGAAAATTGAATGGATTCTTGGTAGGAGAACCGTTGTATGCCTCAGAGGCTACCATGCAAAATATAAACTTTGAAGGAACTTTGCCGCCAAATATATTATCTCGACTAAAATCATATGATCCTGAAGAGATGTTAAAATATTTAACTACAGATTCCTTAATTGGATAGATTGCGTTATGCTCTAGCAGGACTTTATTCTGTGAAGCAATAATTTCATCAGCAACAGTCACCTGGCAGACTTTCAACACGGCACTAACAATCTCATACTCGTAAGGCATATCTGCTGCTGGTGACATAAGGGCAAATCTCTGCGTCGCTGGAAAGAGCTTTATGCCGATCTTGACCCCATTGAGGATGAACCTCTCTTGCATGCATATGTCTGCACACAGTCCTCCTTCCAGTTCAACTTCCTGTCCATTCATGGTATACTCCCAACGAGTGATGAGACCCACGTTTCGCCCCTCTCGCGTAGGATCCGCATCATCCATGTGATCTGCCGTGTCCTTGTAGTATAAAGTAGATGTCATGTGTGATTCTTTGACGTCTTCACCATAGTTGAGAAGTGTGTCCAACATGGCCTTGTAATTGTACGATGTTGCCACATTGCTCGAAATGACTTTATCATCCAAGGTAATGTCCACCTGTCGCCAGAGTGAGTGTAGAGGTGCATTCACAAAGCCAACCTTGTCTTCTTTAGTCAAGGGTTGACCATCCGCCTTCTTTATCTTGACTCGAACATATAACCGGATATGCTTCAGGTCGATATATTCAACACCGGTTGAAACGGTGACTACATCATAGAATTCATTTCTGCAGGTCCCAAAAACTATGGGTATCTCACGTTTAAGGGTGTCGAAGTTTGCAAAGTGCGAGGGTTTACGCTAAATAATGTGACATCTAAGCTGATCAATTTAAACACCATCAGAGACGTTGTTATGGACACGAGTGGCTCCATTAGTAAAACTGTGAGGAACCCAAATAAAATATCCAGGGACAAAACTGGAATGAAAATTTTCAGCAGGCCAGAAAATAAAACGTACAGAATGGTCTATACAAAACGTGTCATATTAAAGAATATGGATACTGTCCCTTATGGATATTAACAATGTGTATTGGTATGTATCAAATGTATTTACATTTTATTCATTACACACAACTTGTTTGTTATCATTAATATGTGTGCTTAGCTAGTTTGTAAAGTTGTGAATAAATAATGTCGATTGAATGACTGAACATCATATAATTCTTCATATCATTTTATTTGGGTTGATAGAGTGTCATATAATAGTACATTAGATTATCATCAGTTGAAGGTAACATTTCTTGCGGCATCAATTTCAATTTCGTTTTCAAATATCCCATAACATATACATGTGACAGAGTCAGTAAGTTTCTCACTAAATCTAACAGTCAATCTTGTATGTTTAAATTGTTGTGGTTGCTTAAAATGTTCGCTTCTAAACGTGTCAATGTCGAATACAAACACTGAATACCCTCCACCATACTCTGACCGGTTGATATAATTACTGGTATTCTTTTGATACAAGTCATACACAGGGAATAAATTTAGATATTCAGAGACAGTGTGTCCTTCTTTAAAATTGGGTTGATAGGTTGGACACAGCCGAGAAGAACCACCCACGTCAAAGGAGATGAAGTTTGTATTAAAATGTTGAAAATTGAATGGATTCTTGGTAGGAGAACCGTTGTATGCCTCAGAGGCTACCATGCAAAATATAAACTTTGAAGGAACTTTGCCGCCAAATATATTATCTCGACTAAAATCATATGATCCTGAAGAGATGTTAAAATATTTAACTACAGATTCCTTAATTGGATAGATTGCGTTATGCTCTAGCAGGACTTTATTCTGTGAAGCAATAATTTCATCAGCAACAGTCACCTGGCAGACTTTCAACACGGCACTAACAATCTCATACTCGTAAGGCATATCTGCTGCTGGTGACATAAGGGCAAATCTCTGCGTCGCTGGAAAGAGCTTTATGCCGATCTTGACCCCATTGAGGATGAGCCTCTCTTGCATGCATATGTCTGCACACAGTCCTCCTTCCAGTTCAACTTCCTGTCCATTCATGGTATACTCCCAACGAGTGATGAGACCCACGTTTCGCCCCTCTCGCGTAGGATCCGCATCATCCATGTGATATGCCGTGTCCTTGTAGTATAAAGTAGATGTCATGTGTGATTCTTTGACGTCTTCACCATAGTTGAGAAGTGTGTCCAACATGGCCTTGTAATTGTACGATGTTGCCACATTGCTCGAAATGACTTTATCATCCAAGGTAATGTCCACCTGTCGCCAGAGTGAGTGTAGAGGTGCATTCACAAAGCCAACCTTGTCTTCTTTAGTCAAGGGTTGACCATCCGCCTTCTTTATCTTGACTCGAACATATAACCGGGTATGCTTCAGGTCAATATATTCAACACCGGTTTCAGGAATCAGGAATTCGATAGGTGCATTACGCGCCAGTGGATAGTGAGGCCGGTAATCTATCCACTCTGTCTTTACAATGGCAGACTGAATGGGTTTCCTGGCAAAGAGTGACAAACTTGCAGTGTGTCCTTCCATCGTGTGTTTGCAAACTCAATCGAGAACTGTAGGATTGAAATGTGAACGTGCTTTTATAGTATTTTCCTCTCTCTTCCTCTTTTTTCTTCTCAGCGAAAGCTCGGCACGCTGAACCGCTTGCTGTGTCGGTGACATCATATTCACCACCTTGCCATTGATTGACGGTGGGGCAATAACAGGGAGGAAGCTTTTGGCTTTAACTGGATTTACTGCCATTGCTTTAAAGTGTTTTACCCACTTATTCTCCATGTTTGCTGCACAATTTAGTTATCTCGATGCTGTTTATCACGCTTCCTTTGAGAGTTAGCTTTGAGCGCCCCGGTACACAGACGAGTGCAGTCAACAACAGCGGAATAAAGCCGTGTCAGTCCAATCATCAGCTTCCTGAAAGCCAAAACTCCCACAACAGCCTTATTTATAAAGGCATCTAATACGAGTTCCGCCCGTGACCCCATTTGTTACGCCTCAGATGTAGTGTGCAAGCAATCTGTCCTGTGTTTATTTCACCTGTCTCTGCTGACACGCGTCTATGTGGTGTGTATAGCGGTCTCTGTAGGTTTAGATCCTTAACCGAAATTGTTACCTTGCCTAGTCTATGTGTTGCTAGAGGTAGATAGTACCTTGTGGCGAATGCAATATGCACGTCGTTAAACGTATTTATAGATGTACTAATCTGTCTCAATACCTGGTAGGCAGTCTCTCTCACACATACAGGTTCAACAATGTCTGAACAAACGTACAAATTTGCAGTTTGTGACTGCTGCATCGGGTCATGTTTCGACATGACTGGCACGCTGAAGGTTATATCTACAAGGGCACACTCCCAATCCCCTTCCAGCGTAATCTGGTGGTATAGCTGTGTTGAAAACTCATCATATAAGTCGCTACTATTGCTAGAAAGAAAGAGGTAAATACTGTTCTCCATGTTTAAAAAGTGAAATTTATTCGTTTATTGTACATCATTTATAAGATTTGATTTCACTAGCCGGTATCCATTGATTATATTTAGATGGCCATGATTGCCACTTGACATAAATCTCAGCGGCATGGCCTCTACGTTTACGTCGCTTCAACACCTTTTCAATTCTAAATTCCGCATCAACATTAAACATAATCTGTTGAAGTTCGTCCTGATAAAATGTCCCTTCTAAAGGATCACTGTCTAAATCAGTCACTTTATACACCGGTATTCCTTCTCTTCTAAATCGACGGAATATGACAAACACCTCTGGAGTCCACTGCTCTGAATAGGCCCGTCGGAAGCAATAAACATTTTCACTTTTAAAAAAAAAATTCTTCTGGTTATTGAATATTTGCAATTTACAACAGACCATACATTTTTGCCGTGCAACATATAGGCATTTTATATCATAAAAAACTCAAAATCATAAAAAAACTCAAAAAAATTCCTCTCATTATTGAATATTTGCAATTTCAACTGCCATTGGAGTCATATGTACACAAGGATCAGGTAACTACTATGCGGATTGCGTGACTTGTGGATTAGTGCCCGAGGTCTGTCGCGATCATGAGTATTATGTGGCAGTGTGCATTCTCCGCTTATGTGACCAGTCTGCTTATGCTTAATGAGCTTACAGGTCTGACATTCTTCAAGTGTGTGCATCACATTGATTTAACTATTGATTTTCCCTTTGCAATCGGGATTTGATCGATTTTGAAGACGTATAAATTTATAACTTTGTTAAATTAAGTTTGTGTCTGTGTGTTAAAAAACCTCAGCTTCTACATGAAGCATGGACTGAAAGGTTACCATGGCAACCGGCATTCTCGGTTTAGGTGCGACAGTCGTCAATGGTCATTGCTGAATTGCTGCACTGCCGAAACGACCAGGTAAGATTGTGGAAAGATTTTGATTTGTCTAAAATGGTTTTAGTTCGCCCATATTATCTATATAAAATGACGATTCTATCCAGGCGGAAAGCCTATTATTATAGTAAACATCACCAAGTGCTAATTTAACCACACAGGCTACATATATATACTGTTCCCCTCCCACACGTGGGGATCCCAACCCCTCTGGAAATCCCTCAACCCCCGGCAGGCAGGTTGGCAGGCTTTCACATTGGTCTATCAGCCCACATACCCACACATGGCTTAGACGATGGTAGAATCTATTTCACCAACCGGAAACCGTTGACAATGCTATACTGTATAAGTTGTATAAGGCCTCTCAGTGAGCTCAATTTGAGGCGCGGTGACTGTGGCACGCATACATTGGCTAGATCTAGCAGCTCGGCTAGGCTCAGTCGGAAGACTTTTAAACATAAACTGGGCCTTTCACTCGTATTTTCATACATGCCTCCTCAATGTGTACTGTAGGTCCAAGCCAGCCAGCCAAGGTTTCAGGGATTTCCAGAGGGTTTGGGATCCCCACGTGTGGGAGGGGGATGGTATATATATATAGCCTGTGTGGTTATACATGTATTAGCACTTGGTGCCATTTAGTGTTCACCAACTAATATTGACTCGCAAATCGCCAGTAGCCACAATACAGACAATAAAGTTGTTATTAAGTCCCCACTGCCCACTCGTTAAGACTTCAACTACTTGTTAACAAGTTACATGAAAGGACTCACCGCCGCTGACAGCTCACGTGTGCACACTAGAGCTGAAACAAGTATCTGGGTAAACCATTCCGATTTGGGTCTGGTCGTTACCCAGATCTAATATCGGGAATCGTTTACCCGAAAAAAAGGTCAAAAAGTGTAATATAGGCCTGGCTGAGGCTTAGCCTCCTTAGAAAGCAGCCTTTTGGCCATGGTAAGAATGTTGAAAGTTAACTTATCTAAGTTACAAATAGAGATAACACCATTGCAAGGCCTCTGTTCAGAACAATAAACAACTCTACCCATTACAATTACAGTCAGCTCTTTAATAGGTGGGACTGATACCTAACAAACATGTACATGTAGTGGCCTGATAGCTGGTAAACATTTACAGATGTTTCAGCTAACGTCACTGATAAAGACGTTGGGTAAACGGTTCCGGATCGGGTAAGGCTTCTCGTGTACCTGGGTCTGTTATTTGCTACCCCCTTCAGCCCTAGAGCACACAAGAGCTCAGTTGCCTGCGTACACTTATCTCCTAGTCACGTGAGTTGTCCACATGACTGAATAAAGTTTAGTTCCTTCAGCTCTTCTTTTAGCACTTGGTGCCGTTTAATGTATGCTGCTTATTGATTACCTCTTTGTTTTCATAGAGGCTGTTTTTGTTTCTCCAAGATATGAAGAACCAAACCTCATCTCTTGATTTAAAATAACAGGACGGTATCTTATTGTTTCAAAGGGGTGCCAGACGTTTAAAAATTGCATTTGCCACGTCTTTTAACAATAGGGCAAGCAAATAAAAATAAAGCCTCGTGAAGAGGTCACTAGGTCATCCTTCCGCCATCATTCCCAGAAGTGGCAGTAGCCTCAGTGTACTCCTCGGTGTGAAAACAACACCGCCAGTGGCCAAAACAACAAGCGGGAGTGCAGCCTACAAGCATTATCCAATATGAGGGGTAATCTTCTGAGCCGTTACGGCTCCAATTGAACTAGTTTCTAATGTTATGCCCAAATCTATTAAATGCGAACTTGTGTCCTTTGTAATTATTATTATTTTTATTATTATTATTTATTTGTATAGCATACAATTACAGCCAGGGGCTTCTCATAGACACATTTATGATGGTAAGTCAAACAAAAATGTCTTCAGATCATGCTTGAAAGCAGACAGGGTGAGATCGTGACCACGAAGTGATGCAGGTAATCTGTTCCAAACTGTATGCCCAGCATAAGCAAAAGCACGCTCTCCGTAGTACTTGGTCTTGACTTTGGGGACCTCCAGTAGGTTTCTGTTTCCTGACCTCAGGCCAGCCCGATGTGTTTGCCTCGACACACATAACTCAGTCAGATATACATGAGCTAAGTAATGGAGACACATAAACATACATATTTTAAATGCATCCTCTGCCCTACAGGCAGCCAATGTAGTGTTAAAGTTTATGGTAAGTATTCGGAGTGAATGACACGGAACTAGACTTCAAGTATTTCATGAAAGGGATCCAACACATTTACACATATGCACAGTTCAGAGAATTATTACCAACTGCCGTATTCAAAAAGTTACCGTTAGCACATTACGTCATGGGCATTCACCCGGAAAGATAAGCTTGCGCTGCCTGAGTCAGTGACTGACCACTCGTGGCTTAGTGCCTCAAGATCTGAGCGTGGCAAGAACTCTATGCTTGACCAACAGACAAAACGGCTTACAAGTATCGGCTCACACATTATAGTTTTAACAATCCCACTTGAGCGGTACTTGTACAGTTCGCTAAATAATACAGTTACATAATGGACTTTAGTCCAAGCTGACTACGAAGGTACTCAAATTGTACTCTGGGGATAGGTTTGGTTAAAATGTCCGCAACCGTCTTCTTCCCTGGACAGAAGTCCACATATATGACCTTGTCGTCAACAGCATTACGTACGAAGTGATTCCTCATCTGTATGTGTTTCGTGCGCTTGTGAAACACAGGATTCTTTGCTAGGGCAATCGCACCCTGGTTGTCCTCCCATAGCACGGTAGGGGGAAGCTCATTCTGTAGTTCCATCATCAACTGTCTTAGCCACATAGCCTCTTTGTGCGGATGCATTGTGGACGTACATATGCTTCCGGTTCAATCACTGCAGGTGGCATTTCTGGTGGTGCAACGACTGGAATTGGTGCAGTTGGGGCGGAAGAATTGGTTCGAAATGTGACCACTTCTGGCTTAGGCTCGTGATCTCTCTTATCTAGCATGTTGAACTCGCCTTTGTCTCGCCTTTGTCAAACACTACATCGGGACGGTACAGAAAATTCTCCCAGTTTCTTCGTCTAACAAAAGATAGCCTCTCGGACCATGACTGAAACCAACAAGTCGTAACTTCTGTGACTTGTCATCCAACTTCCGGCGTGTGTGACCACATGAGCATATGCCAGGCAACCAAATACACGTAGGTGACTCAGATCAGGAGTCCTGCCATACCAGGCTTGGTAGGGTGACATCTTGAAACTCAGGGCACTTGAAGCAACACAGTTGTATATGTAGAGGGCAGTATTCACTCCTTCGGCCCAATATTTCTTGTGTAACCCCACGTGTGCAACCATCGCTCGTGCCTTTTCAATGATTGTGTGGTTTAACCTTAAGGCAACACCGTTTTGCTCGGGTGTATGGGGATCTGTGATCTCATGATGGATCTGATGCTCACGCAGATATCTCTTCATTCTTCCATCATATTCTCCACTTCTCAATCGACCAATTCGTTCACCGGATTCTCCCACTAGTTTCGCATGGAACTCTCTAAACTTGTCTACTACCTTGGACTTGTGCTTCATAAAGTAGACAGTTGCGACTCGCGTATGATCATCGGTGAAGGACACCATGTACGTAAAACCTGAGAACCCTTTCTCAGTTATCTCTTTCACTGATAACAAATTACACGACATGTCCGGGACTAGGATTACACATTGGAGAACATTCTTTACATCTTTGTCGTTTCCAACAAGCACGGTGATGGTAACAGCTCCAGTTTCGACGGCATTGATGGTCCGTCCATCTCCTAACTTCACGGTTTGCGGTTTCGGCAAATCTTCGTAGTCGGACAACAATTCACGCCTCCACGTCATGTGGCTCGAGGCGCCACTATCGATGATCCTATCATGATCTTTGGCGGTTTGATTACCGGCCATGAATATGAACTCTCTTTGTGTCTGACTCGCTACTTTAGCTCTGTGTTGAGTGTTATGGTTGGGGTTGGGGCGTCGTCCACGGTGACCACCACCACGTGGTCGGCTGTTACTATGGCTGCTAGTGTGACCGGCGTGACTCCCATTGGACTTGGGGCAGTCGCGAGCAATATGACCAAAGTTATTACATGAGTAGCAGCAATATGTGGACTTACTATTATCAGTTCTCCCAGTAGCTCCCACTAGAACGGCATCGTTTCCGACATCACTCGCTTGTTCCTGAAGTCTCAGCTCGAGATCAAGAATTGCACTATGAACTTCTTCCAACATCAGTTTGTCGGTATTTACACCCAACGAGGTTACGAGTGTTGGGTAGACTTAGTAATAGCACCATGATTTCATAATGTGTGTCCATTAGTGACGCATATCTGCAAATCCAAACTGAATCCTCACAAAAATGTACTTGTATCACAAAAAATAGCCAATTGCTTAATCACGGCTTTGTTGAGAAACATCAGATTTCAGATTTTTGTTCTCAATTCACAAACTGGACGATGAAGTAGAATGTTCACTGTTAAAATAATATACATTGATAATTTCCCTTTTTGATATAAATTTACATTTTGGACTGCTAATTGTTAGAAAAAGCCACCCAAATATTAAAAATAAAACTCGCTGATATCAGTTTTAAAAGCTCACGTTTTCTGGCCACTTAAAACATAATCAACAACACATTAACTGGAATATAAATGTTGATGGTTATTTCAGGTCTCCGATAGAATTGGTATTTTTCTACAAAACAGCACAATAACAGGATCCGACGAAATGGCAATTGATACTTGGAAAGTTAGGTTCTGCCTGCTGACTCTTGTCTTTTGGCAAGGTGAAAATATCTTACATAAAAACTTCGTTTGGGGTAATATCACAAGTTCGTATATCCAAAGTATATCTGTGAAAAGCTTGCAGTCATATGGCACCAATTTAGCACAAACATGGAAGAGACTAGTTTGGAAGTTTCGACAAGGCACAGATCATTGTAGAGTATACAAACCGGAAGTCGCAACAAACACATATTCCCCATGCGGCCAAGTAATATTCAACAGTGCAAAGAACAATACTAGGGCAGTGTGGAAGATACATTCACACAATACAACTGGAATTAACATAACATTTCAGCACGTGGATCTAGCAGATTCCTTACACCAATGTGCTTTAGAGAGATTAGGACTTACGTGTGATGAAGCATACGCTCCACGTTGTGGTAGACTGGCTCGTTTTGATTACATTTGTCATGTGAACACCGTGAAAGTCACATATTTTAGGAGCAACCAGCCGGCCCAGTCCTTGAAAACCTCAAAGATTCAGTTTATCTACCAGGTATATCACGCTCCATCCTATGCCAGGCACTTGAAGTATAAACACGATTTATCACCAAACAAAACATTCCTGCTACCGAGAATGAACAGAAGTGTCATCATTGATATCATTGCAAAAAATAAGGGTTGGCTCTCAGTCAATATTCCTGACTCCACGCCTAGAAATGACGTCATACTTACCCTAGTGACCATGGTAACCTACCAATGGGTGGTAATAGTGGATGATAAAGGTGACAAGGATGTTGTGGCTAGAGATGGACCATTTCACATGTCACCAATCCTCATGCCTATTGCAATGGGATATACTGTATTTGCATACCAATCCTCTGGGCACGTGATTACAATGATGGCGGCTACAGACAGAAGCAGACCAAGCAGGGATTCTCAAAGGCCGTTCGTGTCGTTCCTCTACCATAGACTGGGAAGTGGAATGAGATTCAACTCAATAAACGTTGCTCATGGTCGTGAGTATCACCTATCTGATGTAGATCATGCAGGTACACCTTTTAATCTGAATGGACTAACGTTCAGAAGCAGCCTGCCTTACCAATCATTCATCAAGGTCACCATAACAGGAGTGAAGAACGCAGGTTTCAGTAGCGGTGACTGTCGGTTTTGGGGTTTAGCAATTTTTGAACGAGACAGATTTCAGGAAAGGCTGCTAAAACCACTTCCACCTCATGCTCTCGATATTAAAGCTCCCCTTTTTCTGATGTGCAAATTGATATTCACCACAGATGATACAATGGAGGTTGCAATACCCAAGGAATACTACAGTAAAACTAATAATTTAAACCTCATCTGGTATTCCTACGCTCCAAGGTCAAACGCCATTAACATCACCATTAAAGTAGAACCCACCCATTGCTCTGGGGGCGTATTCTATTGTGGCAAAGGAATTGGTTCTGGTTATCAGAGGTACACAAATGACCTGATGTCGGTAACGTATGCAGGTTTGCCCTTGATGCCTATTTCTAGGCTACATGAAAATAAGTTGTGCGGTTATAAAAAGGGGCGCACAAGTACCTGGCTGATCATGCCACGCTACACGCTGTGTATATCTAAATTTTTACCTGTTATCTTGAATACAGTGGCGGTTAATGTCGGAGTACCTTGTCTAGTACTGCAACATTTCCCCATTTTCCAAGGTACAACCTCTAAGTATTGTAACCTCCATCTTGTAACACGCTTACACTTGACCACCGTCAAAATAATCCTCAGATTTTGGGTTGTAAAAGGCGCCTATTGTTCAACTCTTCAACATACGGATAAAGTTGGAAACGACTTTTTTGAGGTTGATCCTAGATGTGCTTTGATGCAGGTCGTGAAAAGCGTATCAGCATACCCGGTGAAAGTCTCACCTTTCAAACCCTCTCGAACATGGGAAGATTTAAATGTCTATGATATGGAGGCGCAATCACATCACTTCTCTGTGAACCTGAACCATAGATTAGATAAGGTGATGAAGATCAATGATCAGCTGACAGAATCTTACAGTTACAGTGTATACTCCCACCAGATATGGAGGCACCTGTTTGGAGATTATATCCCCGTGTCATGGACCAACTTTAGCGTCATTATGGAGAACGTCACCATAGTAACCTTACAGTCAAATAATGTTAAGTCGTGTGTCAAATTGGATATATTTTACTACACACCACCACCTGTGGAATATTTACAACTGAATAATATGGTGATCGTCCATCGTCAGCGGCACTCAGCGTGTTTCAATGGAACATCAGTGTTTAAAATGGTCAGCATGAACACTTATATGTATCGGGAAATTGTCGTACATAAACTACCTTCCAGTTTCGATTCACTTACAATGGAGATAAATCCGTTTGTACCCCTAGAACAGGTGACTTCATACAGGAAACATCACACTACACTGGATTATGGCTTAAACGACTACTATGTCATTTGGCAAAGTAAAATTATGAATTGGATTGAAGCAAACAAGAAGTGTGCCTCGGTTGGCGGAAGCATTATCAAGGGATCCACACAAGAGGAGATCGCTCTCGTTGAACAATTGATTCTGGGAATTCCGTTTGGATCTGAAAAACCTCCATTGCCAAGTCCAGTTCGATTTCACCCATATACCGGCGTCTTCATATCACAGGTATAGCTTCCATTTCATTACTATATTAATCTGCAAACACCACATTTTTATGAATCAGAGGGTAGCTTCACTATTTGTTTGGGGCAATTTGGCTTCTAAGAGCGAAATTGAGCCATTAGGTGTGGGTGAAGAAAACGTACAGTGCATATACATGGAGCATAACATCATACCTTTGCTGGTACATTATTGAAGATGAAACTCCTATCTATTAACATGTTTCATTTCCAAAGCAGAAATAAAATTATATCTACTAATTAGACAAGGTTACAAAAGGTGCTTTTTTTTTGTATGTCATAATAGCGAAATTACGCTGTGTCATTTTAAAGTGAAAAAGTGTCGTAAAAGTTGTATTGAGAGAGATAAGGCGAAAATAAACATTTATTAAAGGAGACTATATGTCTCTACTAACATACAAAACAAAATAACACATCGATATTACATATGGAACTATACAATTCTCCTGCGAAAAGTGCAAGTATTACATAACAGCCAAGTTATACTGTACCATTGCTAAATTAATATGCGTTAATAATTTTAACGAAATATATCAATTACTGTTGTGAGCAACACAAATATATAGAGAAATCTTACTATGGCGCAGCATAAACCCATAGTACCAGTCTTCCCTGGCACTTTCGTTTTTCTCCCATGTCAATGGCATCTCCAACAATCCCTGATCTCTCCTCTCTTTAGCAATACTATAAGCCATTTCCATCACTTGCCTGAAAAATTAATCAACAAGATAAGTCAGCTACATAACAATCAGCAGAAAAAAGCTAGGCAGGACTACCAAAACAATTGTTACATCATGTCAAGTAAAGATTAACATTCATAATAAAAAAATATAGAAATAGTGAGGCCTACTTATGTTCTGTTATTCCCATAACCCCAATCATCTTCACACTCCTGACAATGGCTACACTAATTGAACAAACTGTACACATCTGGCTATAATTCCAAATGGCATTCGGATGATTCCTTCACTGCTCTTATATACACCTCTAATCAGTTCTGAAATCTGAGACAACATTATTGCAATAACATTTGCAATGAATATGAATCTCACCCAGGACTCGGCCTCGAACCTTAAATAAACTGCTACAGACCACTACGCTACCTAAACATGCCAACCCGGGCTTATCTCGCTTTGAGCTACACACACATTGTTTACAATAGCCAACACTAACAGCGATTAATACCCGGGTCCATTTCAAATTTAAACTCGCGACTGTATTACTAGATCATTGAATCAACATCAACATTTAAATAGCCTAACTCACAACAGGCCTTCCAACCCAAATATCCCAGAATATATACACTCTGGCCTAATATGTTTCATTAGACAACTAGCCGGATATAAATTATATTCTCCAACACGAATCCAATGTCAACTTTGACCGTTAGGACGTTTTGATTTAAAAAACACAGCACGTGCGCATATTTACACCATTGTACACAAAGTTGTACCCCCAACAGCCAACTTGTGCTCATGAAACCGCCTTGTATTACTATTACACACTTTTTCCCGGGGTTTGTATGCTCCTGAGAGCAAATTACCCCATGCCACCAGCAGAAATATGCGGCCCTTTATAGGTATGCGATCAACACTGTAACATTTTTATTTTTCTTGATAAAGAATTAAAAACAGGCCTAAAAGTTGCCCATATCAACTCCCAAAGACGTTATATCCTGTATTTATAGTATCAAAATTATGTTTCCGCACTACATAACCTAAATTTGCAAATATTTGAATTTTATCATCAACTTCTGACCTCCCATTTTCAGAGGCATAGCATATGCATATGCCGCAAAACAGTGTTGCTTGTATTGTCTATAATCGATCTATGAGAGAAGGGTCTTGGTAAGAAAAGAACTTTCGCGGGGCTATTGCTTTAAATTTTCTATATTTTTACATGAGCAAAAATACCTGAAATGCGAAATTACCCGATCTTCCCCTATTGTGTGAAGTATGCTTCAGGGTCAAGGTCAAATATATTTCGAGCACAAATACCTTAAATTGTACATACCACCCAATTATGTATGGCAAGGTCAGTTGAAGGTCAAATACCACAAATTGGCTATAACAAGCTAATATTTTTTGACAAATATTTGTCAAGGTCAAGGTAAAATAAAAGTCAAGGTTATATAGCTTCAGCGGCACAGATTGACCAATTAATATCTGGCAAATGCTAAGTGATATATTAATCAAGGTCAATGTCAAGGTCACTTGCGGGTCAAGTATCTCAATCCTGTTATATTTTATAAACAAATATTCCATTAAACACCTGTGATACAATAAAGCAATTTTTCTTAAGATTAAACAGTGATGAATATTACTACAAGTATTTGCATATATTAATTACAATATTGTACATGTATAGCTCTTCTTTCATTATAGCAACTCTACCATCATGGAGATGATTCCAAGCTGAGAATAAGTCAATTTGTGGACGAACCATATCAGGCTGATGCCTTTAAACCCTTTAAAATGAGTGACTCAGATGGAGAATCTTACCCCTTTGAGGTAAATTTCTTGCCTAAACTAATATCAGACATAAACCAAAGCACATGTATAGCAGTGTACCCTACTTCTACATGGCAGGAAGGAACGAAGGGTCTGTTTGAATGGAGACCTGTACCATGTGACAGACAGATTAACCTTGCTCTTCTCATATGTGAGCTAAGAGGTGATCATTCACATAAAGGAGAGATTTCAAATTCTATATATTATATTGACATGTACTGGGCACTTAATCATCTGCTACAGTCATATTGTCTACAAGAGGACAGCATATACTACTACACATTGAAACGCGAGATCAATAATCCAAATCAACCACATCCACCATCCCTATTGCCAGTTTTATTGACCCTTTTCTCACAGGAGTGGCTGCTTGATAGGGTTATTATTTGTCGAGATGTGAGAAAGCAGAGCAAAATAAAAGAAAAGCAATCTGCAAACAGATTCTCAGTGTCACAACAAAAGCAGAAACTACTGAAGAATCAACATGGTTGTCACCAAAATCTTCTTGGAATGCAAAGTGCTTGCATGGAAGTCTTGTGGTATTCTGATAAGCCTTCAACACTAAACACTAAAGTAGCTCCATCAAATAATGCGATGTACACACCAAACATTGAGCTGGGTCATCCATTGGTAGAGCTGTTAATGCTTAGAGGTATCTGTCAACTGGTGGTATATGACACTGGTGGGACATATATACTTAAGGCCTCCCACC
>CAXAKH010000069.1:0-11685 GCA_963969325.1 Lycopodina hypogea | reverse complement strand
GCATGTTATGAAGACCATGTTAAAATTTATATTAAACCACAACATTTTTGAGTTCAATGCACACACATACAAACAGATCAGAGGAGTCGCCATGGGGACCAGGATGGCCCCCACATTCGCCAACCTCTTCATGGCAGATGTGGAGGAGGACCTCCTCCGTCAGGCCTCAACCAGGTTCCCCGTGCCTCTCCTCTGGAAACGCTACATTGACGACATCTTCCTCCTATGGCCGGGTTCCCCCCAACAACTCTGTGACTTTGTAGACTTCCTCAATACTGGCCACCCGACCATCAACTTTACTCTCCAATACAACATGCACTCTATTGACTTCTTAGACATGAACGTCTACAAAGGCCCCAGGTTCCAATCCTCTGGTACCCTGGACATACAACCACACTACAAACCCACTAATACTTTTTCCTACCTACATTTCTCTTCCTCCCACCCACCCCACGTGCATGCAGGTCTGGTCACGGGGGAGCTCATACGCCTGCTCAGGCTGAGCAGCAGCCCCCAAACGTACAGTCACCATGTGGCTCTGCTCCACGCCCACCTCCGAGGCAGGGGATACCCAAAGAAGTTACTTACAAGACTGGAGGAAAGACACCCTTATCAAAAGAGACAGGCAGTTCTCCAAGGGAACACCAACAAGAAAACACTTTACAAAGACATTATTAGACTCCACTGCAACTACCACCCGGCATTCCAACCAAGCAAAATTAGAAAGGCCATGAAAGGCCAGCATGACTGGCCCTTCCAAAGTTCAGTAGCCTTCCTTCACAATAGAACATTAGCCTCATACTTAGTTAAATCTAAAATCACTTAGCAACTCACCTTTTATTAGTTATTCAAATACAAACTTATTTAACCATTAATTCATTTAACCACTCACCCACTTCCCTAATTCATTTAAATTTAATTTCTAATTTTTAATTTTTAATTTTTAATTTTTAATTTCTAATTCATCCAATCACATTGCACCCACACACGCTGCACACACTAGATAAGGGCCCACTGCCCATGCTCGGTCCAGTGTTCAAAATTCAAATATTGGCCTGAAGAAGCTCCTCAAGAGCGAAACGTTGCCAACATATATTTGTTTCTTTTTTTTTTGAACTGTTTTCCAACCTTCATCGGGAGTGGGAAATAGCTGGACAAGCTAAAGTACAGATGTCACGCCAACTGCGCTCAGGCTCACGCCAGACCAGACTTGTCATCCGTGACATCCAGACAGGAACCTGCGTGTCAAGCAAGAGGAGGTCAAAATCATTACCAAAAAAGAACCCTAGCGCCAGCAGTCCTCCTCAAACGCCAGACCCTTCTTCCTCTGGGACACCCAGTAGAGATGAGTTACCACCAGACACTTCAGACAATATAATTACATTAGATAAGTCACCCACCAGTAGATCACACAGTAGATCACACAGCACGCCACACTCCATTCCTACAATGTTTATCCCTTCTCCCAACTTTAATACATACACTCCAAGCTCAGGAGCTAACAACTCTGAATTTGCCACACCCCCATCTGGCCTACCCTCCCCCTCCACTCCCTCATCAACCTCCACCACCATAATGCCCATTTCACCCTTATTCACTATGTCATCACCTTTCTTGAGTGCACAGCCTGGGGAAGAGCAACCCCCTGCCACCCAGGCCAGCTCTGAGAGCTCTGTGCCCAGCCCATCCTCCATCGTGGTCGTTGAAGACTCCCCCCCTCCACAGCCGCCCCATCCAACCACACCCCCTCCGCATGAACCACCACCACCTCTCCCAAGTGTGCTCACCCATGACCCACAGCCAACCCGCTCTTCAGGGTGGTATGGGGAGCAACTCCTGGCAGCCCGGAGAGCGCTCAGGCGAGCGGGCAGCCGCCACGCCATGTGCTCGACCAGCATGGAGTTTCTGAAAGATTGCTCCAGACTCAACCTCGTACCCAGTGGCCTCACGCTTGACCGTCCGTGCTGTGCTGCCCAGGCAGCACACACGAACATACACTTGCGATTTAAAGAGATATTACATCAGGCAGAAGAGCAACTCAGGGAGGCCCTCTTGGAACACTACAAAACCACAGCCGCCCACACCAAAGCTGAGATGGAGGAGGCTCTCACCTCCATCGCGGACCTTGTGGTCAGGGCACCCCCGCTGGTGGTCAATAGACACACCCCCGTGTTTGACAGGACTCAAGCCAACATAGCCAACCTCAGGGCTGAGAGGGAGTCTGCCCACCAGCGTAAACTTGCCCGCCTACAACAAAAGTACAGTCCCATCACACTCCAAGAACAACCACCAACCAACACCTCTGAAACCAAGAGTTCCAAAACCAGGCGTCACAATGGCAAGAAAGACGGAAAGAGGAAGACATCCAGCCGCTCGAGGCCTGCCCCTCGCCGTCGGGATACCCAGCGCCGTGCAGTGACCGCCACCACCACTGGCCAGTTCAACCTGCCACCACCCAAGCTCTCCACACGCCTCCCGCCCAGGCGTGGCAGAGAACAGCCTCTCTCCTGCAGCTACGCAGACCCACCCCGGAGGAACCTCCCCGCGACCTCCAACGGAACCAACCCACACAACACGCACACACAACTTGTTCATCATTCATATGTTAATCCCCCCCCTCTACCCCCTGCCCTACCCCTTCACCCAAGGGTCTCTCCTTTCCCCTCTTTCCACCCCCCCCCCCCTCTTAACCCCGTCTCATATGCAGCTCGCAGACGCCCACCGCTCCTAAGACTCCCAACCTACCAGAAGGGAGACAGACCCACACTACTGGCACCTGCCAACGTACATCACCCCCTGCCGCCAACCACCCACCCGCAAACCCGCCAGGGTTTTCAGCAGATCGGGAACCTCCACCCGATGAACCAGCTGTCAGTCGGCCACACCCAAACACTCCACCCACTCCATCCACTCCAGCCCAACCCTCCACGACATGCCCACCACAGGGACAATGCGTGGTGGACCTCACACACAGCCTCTCAGAGGACCAGAAGGCAGTACTGGAGTTAGGCCTTGGGTTTGCACCCACGGCAAACCACCCTCCACACCCTTCCCAGGGGTGGCACCCCTACCTACAACGTTTCAGACGACACTATAGAACCCTCACTGCACCCCCGCAACCGACACCAGAATACGCCACAGAGCTCCCCAGACACGCTGCCATTCCCGACATACCCTCCGATCACCACGTCCCCGTCGACCAGCACCCAGCTCCACCACCCATAGAGAACTTTCTACAGGCCATCCACGACCAACTCGCCCAACTTACGCCCGCCCCATTCAGACGCAACCTCCCACCCCACCTCCGCTCAGCCCTTCGCTCGCTGTCCACCAACCAGTCGCTTGTCATCCGCAAGGCTGACAAGGGCAACCAGGTGGTAGTTCAAACAAAGGACGACTACCTGGAGAGAGCCACCTCCCACCTCGCTGACGCAGACACGTACCAACAACTCTCAGACGATGAAACACCTTCCCTCGTCAGCAACATCAATTCCTACATCACCTACCTCCGCTCCCGACGAGTCATCCCCTACAGAACATTCAAACAGCTTACCCTCGACCCCACCCAAGTCCGGACCCAACGCATATATTTCCCATTAAAGACCCACAAGACGCCACATGCCATCCGACCCGTGGTCTCCGGTGTCTCAGGACCCACTGAGAAACTGTCAGGGCTCGCAGACAGGCTCCTCAGGCCTGCACTTGCCGTGGTACCCTCTCTTCTCACTGACTCCAGACAACTAATTAACACCCTTGAGACAACCACATTACCCCCTGACACCCTCCTTGCGACACTAGACGTCAAATCCCTTTACGAGGTCATTCCCCAACAAGAGGGCATTGATATTGCCACACGACGGTACATGCAATCCACCATGCACCCACCCATTCCCCCGCATGTTATGAAGACCATGTTAAAATTTATATTAAACCACAACATTTTTGAGTTCAATGCACACACATACAAACAGATCAGAGGAGTCGCCATGGGGACCAGGATGGCCCCCACATTCGCCAACCTCTTCATGGCAGATGTGGAGGAGGACCTCCTCCGTCAGGCCTCAACCAGGTTCCCCGTGCCTCTCCTCTGGAAACGCTACATTGACGACATCTTCCTCCTATGGCCGGGTTCCCCCCAACAACTCTGTGACTTTGTAGACTTCCTCAATACTGGCCACCCGACCATCAACTTTACTCTCCAATACAACATGCACTCTATTGACTTCTTAGACATGAACGTCTACAAAGGCCCCAGGTTCCAATCCTCTGGTACCCTGGACATACAACCACACTACAAACCCACTAATACTTTTTCCTACCTACATTTCTCTTCCTCCCACCCACCCCACGTGCATGCAGGTCTGGTCACGGGGGAGCTCATACGCCTGCTCAGGCTGAGCAGCAGCCCCCAAACGTACAGTCACCATGTGGCTCTGCTCCACGCCCACCTCCGAGGCAGGGGATACCCAAAGAAGTTACTTACAAGACTGGAGGAAAGACACCCTTATCAAAAGAGACAGGCAGTTCTCCAAGGGAACACCAACAAGAAAACACTTTACAAAGACATTATTAGACTCCACTGCAACTACCACCCGGCATTCCAACCAAGCAAAATTAGAAAGGCCATGAAAGGCCAGCATGACTGGCCCTTCCAAAGTTCAGTAGCCTTCCTTCACAATAGAACATTAGCCTCATACTTAGTTAAATCTAAAATCACTTAGCAACTCACCTTTTATTAGTTATTCAAATACAAACTTATTTAACCATTAATTCATTTAACCACTCACCCACTTCCCTAATTCATTTAAATTTAATTTCTAATTTTTAATTTTTAATTTTTAATTTTTAATTTCTAATTCATCCAATCACATTGCACCCACACACGCTGCACACACTAGATAAGGGCCCACTGCCCATGCTCGGTCCAGTGTTCAAAATTCAAATATTGGCCTGAAGAAGCTCCTCAAGAGCGAAACGTTGCCAACATATATTTGTTTCTTTTTTTTTTGAACTGTTTTCCAACCTTCATCGGGAGTGGGAAATAGCTGGACAAGCTAAAGTACAGATGTCACGCCAACTGCGCTCAGGCTCACGCCAGACCAGACTTGTCATCCGTGACATCCAGACAGGAACCTGCGTGTCAAGCAAGAGGAGGTCAAAATCATTACCAAAAAAGAACCCTAGCGCCAGCAGTCCTCCTCAAACGCCAGACCCTTCTTCCTCTGGGACACCCAGTAGAGATGAGTTACCACCAGACACTTCAGACAATATAATTACATTAGATAAGTCACCCACCAGTAGATCACACAGTAGATCACACAGCACGCCACACTCCATTCCTACAATGTTTATCCCTTCTCCCAACTTTAATACATACACTCCAAGCTCAGGAGCTAACAACTCTGAATTTGCCACACCCCCATCTGGCCTACCCTCCCCCTCCACTCCCTCATCAACCTCCACCACCATAATGCCCATTTCACCCTTATTCACTATGTCATCACCTTTCTTGAGTGCACAGCCTGGGGAAGAGCAACCCCCTGCCACCCAGGCCAGCTCTGAGAGCTCTGTGCCCAGCCCATCCTCCATCGTGGTCGTTGAAGACTCCCCCCCTCCACAGCCGCCCCATCCAACCACACCCCCTCCGCATGAACCACCACCACCTCTCCCAAGTGTGCTCACCCATGACCCACAGCCAACCCGCTCTTCAGGGTGGTATGGGGAGCAACTCCTGGCAGCCCGGAGAGCGCTCAGGCGAGCGGGCAGCCGCCACGCCATGTGCTCGACCAGCATGGAGTTTCTGAAAGATTGCTCCAGACTCAACCTCGTACCCAGTGGCCTCACGCTTGACCGTCCGTGCTGTGCTGCCCAGGCAGCACACACGAACATACACTTGCGATTTAAAGAGATATTACATCAGGCAGAAGAGCAACTCAGGGAGGCCCTCTTGGAACACTACAAAACCACAGCCGCCCACACCAAAGCTGAGATGGAGGAGGCTCTCACCTCCATCGCGGACCTTGTGGTCAGGGCACCCCCGCTGGTGGTCAATAGACACACCCCCGTGTTTGACAGGACTCAAGCCAACATAGCCAACCTCAGGGCTGAGAGGGAGTCTGCCCACCAGCGTAAACTTGCCCGCCTACAACAAAAGTACAGTCCCATCACACTCCAAGAACAACCACCAACCAACACCTCTGAAACCAAGAGTTCCAAAACCAGGCGTCACAATGGCAAGAAAGACGGAAAGAGGAAGACATCCAGCCGCTCGAGGCCTGCCCCTCGCCGTCGGGATACCCAGCGCCGTGCAGTGACCGCCACCACCACTGGCCAGTTCAACCTGCCACCACCCAAGCTCTCCACACGCCTCCCGCCCAGGCGTGGCAGAGAACAGCCTCTCTCCTGCAGCTACGCAGACCCACCCCGGAGGAACCTCCCCGCGACCTCCAACGGAACCAACCCACACAACACGCACACACAACTTGTTCATCATTCATATGTTAATCCCCCCCCTCTACCCCCTGCCCTACCCCTTCACCCAAGGGTCTCTCCTTTCCCCTCTTTCCACCCCCCCCCCCCTCTTAACCCCGTCTCATATGCAGCTCGCAGACGCCCACCGCTCCTAAGACTCCCAACCTACCAGAAGGGAGACAGACCCACACTACTGGCACCTGCCAACGTACATCACCCCCTGCCGCCAACCACCCACCCGCAAACCCGCCAGGGTTTTCAGCAGATCGGGAACCTCCACCCGATGAACCAGCTGTCAGTCGGCCACACCCAAACACTCCACCCACTCCATCCACTCCAGCCCAACCCTCCACGACATGCCCACCACAGGGACAATGCGTGGTGGACCTCACACACAGCCTCTCAGAGGACCAGAAGGCAGTACTGGAGTTAGGCCTTGGGTTTGCACCCACGGCAAACCACCCTCCACACCCTTCCCAGGGGTGGCACCCCTACCTACAACGTTTCAGACGACACTATAGAACCCTCACTGCACCCCCGCAACCGACACCAGAATACGCCACAGAGCTCCCCAGACACGCTGCCATTCCCGACATACCCTCCGATCACCACGTCCCCGTCGACCAGCACCCAGCTCCACCACCCATAGAGAACTTTCTACAGGCCATCCACGACCAACTCGCCCAACTTACGCCCGCCCCATTCAGACGCAACCTCCCACCCCACCTCCGCTCAGCCCTTCGCTCGCTGTCCACCAACCAGTCGCTTGTCATCCGCAAGGCTGACAAGGGCAACCAGGTGGTAGTTCAAACAAAGGACGACTACCTGGAGAGAGCCACCTCCCACCTCGCTGACGCAGACACGTACCAACAACTCTCAGACGATGAAACACCTTCCCTCGTCAGCAACATCAATTCCTACATCACCTACCTCCGCTCCCGACGAGTCATCCCCTACAGAACATTCAAACAGCTTACCCTCGACCCCACCCAAGTCCGGACCCAACGCATATATTTCCCATTAAAGACCCACAAGACGCCACATGCCATCCGACCCGTGGTCTCCGGTGTCTCAGGACCCACTGAGAAACTGTCAGGGCTCGCAGACAGGCTCCTCAGGCCTGCACTTGCCGTGGTACCCTCTCTTCTCACTGACTCCAGACAACTAATTAACACCCTTGAGACAACCACATTACCCCCTGACACCCTCCTTGCGACACTAGACGTCAAATCCCTTTACGAGGTCATTCCCCAACAAGAGGGCATTGATATTGCCACACGACGGTACATGCAATCCACCATGCACCCACCCATTCCCCCGCATGTTATGAAGACCATGTTAAAATTTATATTAAACCACAACATTTTTGAGTTCAATGCACACACATACAAACAGATCAGAGGAGTCGCCATGGGGACCAGGATGGCCCCCACATTCGCCAACCTCTTCATGGCAGATGTGGAGGAGGACCTCCTCCGTCAGGCCTCAACCAGGTTCCCCGTGCCTCTCCTCTGGAAACGCTACATTGACGACATCTTCCTCCTATGGCCGGGTTCCCCCCAACAACTCTGTGACTTTGTAGACTTCCTCAATACTGGCCACCCGACCATCAACTTTACTCTCCAATACAACATGCACTCTATTGACTTCTTAGACATGAACGTCTACAAAGGCCCCAGGTTCCAATCCTCTGGTACCCTGGACATACAACCACACTACAAACCCACTAATACTTTTTCCTACCTACATTTCTCTTCCTCCCACCCACCCCACGTGCATGCAGGTCTGGTCACGGGGGAGCTCATACGCCTGCTCAGGCTGAGCAGCAGCCCCCAAACGTACAGTCACCATGTGGCTCTGCTCCACGCCCACCTCCGAGGCAGGGGATACCCAAAGAAGTTACTTACAAGACTGGAGGAAAGACACCCTTATCAAAAGAGACAGGCAGTTCTCCAAGGGAACACCAACAAGAAAACACTTTACAAAGACATTATTAGACTCCACTGCAACTACCACCCGGCATTCCAACCAAGCAAAATTAGAAAGGCCATGAAAGGCCAGCATGACTGGCCCTTCCAAAGTTCAGTAGCCTTCCTTCACAATAGAACATTAGCCTCATACTTAGTTAAATCTAAAATCACTTAGCAACTCACCTTTTATTAGTTATTCAAATACAAACTTATTTAACCATTAATTCATTTAACCACTCACCCACTTCCCTAATTCATTTAAATTTAATTTCTAATTTTTAATTTTTAATTTTTAATTTTTAATTTCTAATTCATCCAATCACATTGCACCCACACACGCTGCACACACTAGATAAGGGCCCACTGCCCATGCTCGGTCCAGTGTTCAAAATTCAAATATTGGCCTGAAGAAGCTCCTCAAGAGCGAAACGTTGCCAACATATATTTGTTTCTTTTTTTTTTGAACTGTTTTCCAACCTTCATCGGGAGTGGGAAATAGCTGGACAAGCTAAAGTACAGATGTCACGCCAACTGCGCTCAGGCTCACGCCAGACCAGACTTGTCATCCGTGACATCCAGACAGGAACCTGCGTGTCAAGCAAGAGGAGGTCAAAATCATTACCAAAAAAGAACCCTAGCGCCAGCAGTCCTCCTCAAACGCCAGACCCTTCTTCCTCTGGGACACCCAGTAGAGATGAGTTACCACCAGACACTTCAGACAATATAATTACATTAGATAAGTCACCCACCAGTAGATCACACAGTAGATCACACAGCACGCCACACTCCATTCCTACAATGTTTATCCCTTCTCCCAACTTTAATACATACACTCCAAGCTCAGGAGCTAACAACTCTGAATTTGCCACACCCCCATCTGGCCTACCCTCCCCCTCCACTCCCTCATCAACCTCCACCACCATAATGCCCATTTCACCCTTATTCACTATGTCATCACCTTTCTTGAGTGCACAGCCTGGGGAAGAGCAACCCCCTGCCACCCAGGCCAGCTCTGAGAGCTCTGTGCCCAGCCCATCCTCCATCGTGGTCGTTGAAGACTCCCCCCCTCCACAGCCGCCCCATCCAACCACACCCCCTCCGCATGAACCACCACCACCTCTCCCAAGTGTGCTCACCCATGACCCACAGCCAACCCGCTCTTCAGGGTGGTATGGGGAGCAACTCCTGGCAGCCCGGAGAGCGCTCAGGCGAGCGGGCAGCCGCCACGCCATGTGCTCGACCAGCATGGAGTTTCTGAAAGATTGCTCCAGACTCAACCTCGTACCCAGTGGCCTCACGCTTGACCGTCCGTGCTGTGCTGCCCAGGCAGCACACACGAACATACACTTGCGATTTAAAGAGATATTACATCAGGCAGAAGAGCAACTCAGGGAGGCCCTCTTGGAACACTACAAAACCACAGCCGCCCACACCAAAGCTGAGATGGAGGAGGCTCTCACCTCCATCGCGGACCTTGTGGTCAGGGCACCCCCGCTGGTGGTCAATAGACACACCCCCGTGTTTGACAGGACTCAAGCCAACATAGCCAACCTCAGGGCTGAGAGGGAGTCTGCCCACCAGCGTAAACTTGCCCGCCTACAACAAAAGTACAGTCCCATCACACTCCAAGAACAACCACCAACCAACACCTCTGAAACCAAGAGTTCCAAAACCAGGCGTCACAATGGCAAGAAAGACGGAAAGAGGAAGACATCCAGCCGCTCGAGGCCTGCCCCTCGCCGTCGGGATACCCAGCGCCGTGCAGTGACCGCCACCACCACTGGCCAGTTCAACCTGCCACCACCCAAGCTCTCCACACGCCTCCCGCCCAGGCGTGGCAGAGAACAGCCTCTCTCCTGCAGCTACGCAGACCCACCCCGGAGGAACCTCCCCGCGACCTCCAACGGAACCAACCCACACAACACGCACACACAACTTGTTCATCATTCATATGTTAATCCCCCCCCTCTACCCCCTGCCCTACCCCTTCACCCAAGGGTCTCTCCTTTCCCCTCTTTCCACCCCCCCCCCCCTCTTAACCCCGTCTCATATGCAGCTCGCAGACGCCCACCGCTCCTAAGACTCCCAACCTACCAGAAGGGAGACAGACCCACACTACTGGCACCTGCCAACGTACATCACCCCCTGCCGCCAACCACCCACCCGCAAACCCGCCAGGGTTTTCAGCAGATCGGGAACCTCCACCCGATGAACCAGCTGTCAGTCGGCCACACCCAAACACTCCACCCACTCCATCCACTCCAGCCCAACCCTCCACGACATGCCCACCACAGGGACAATGCGTGGTGGACCTCACACACAGCCTCTCAGAGGACCAGAAGGCAGTACTGGAGTTAGGCCTTGGGTTTGCACCCACGGCAAACCACCCTCCACACCCTTCCCAGGGGTGGCACCCCTACCTACAACGTTTCAGACGACACTATAGAACCCTCACTGCACCCCCGCAACCGACACCAGAATACGCCACAGAGCTCCCCAGACACGCTGCCATTCCCGACATACCCTCCGATCACCACGTCCCCGTCGACCAGCACCCAGCTCCACCACCCATAGAGAACTTTCTACAGGCCATCCACGACCAACTCGCCCAACTTACGCCCGCCCCATTCAGACGCAACCTCCCACCCCACCTCCGCTCAGCCCTTCGCTCGCTGTCCACCAACCAGTCGCTTGTCATCCGCAAGGCTGACAAGGGCAACCAGGTGGTAGTTCAAACAAAGGACGACTACCTGGAGAGAGCCACCTCCCACCTCGCTGACGCAGACACGTACCAACAACTCTCAGACGATGAAACACCTTCCCTCGTCAGCAACATCAATTCCTACATCACCTACCTCCGCTCCCGACGAGTCATCCCCTACAGAACATTCAAACAGCTTACCCTCGACCCCACCCAAGTCCGGACCCAACGCATATATTTCCCATTAAAGACCCACAAGACGCCACATGCCATCCGACCCGTGGTCTCCGGTGTCTCAGGACCCACTGAGAAACTGTCAGGGCTCGCAGACAGGCTCCTCAGGCCTGCACTTGCCGTGGTACCCTCTCTTCTCACTGACTCCAGACAACTAATTAACACCCTTGAGACAACCACATTACCCCCTGACACCCTCCTTGCGACACTAGACGTCAAATCCCTTTACGAGGTCATTCCCCAACAAGAGGGCATTGATATTGCCACACGACGGTACATGCAATCCACCATGCACCCACCCATTCCCCC
>CAXAKH010000068.1:0-22544 GCA_963969325.1 Lycopodina hypogea | reverse complement strand
CACATCAAGGACCATTGTCAGAGAAGACAACCAGTCTGATGTAGTTTGTCTACCCCCTATCTGAGCCCCCACCCCACACCATACATGTACCCGTTTGTCTATAACCCCCCTAAGTACCCCTCTACCATCTATCACCCCAGTCTCTACTCTCCTACTCCATATCCTGATTGCCAGTGATTATTTCCACTAAACGCAGCCAATTTCAGCCATAAAACCCGGTATACAGTCGGTAACGGTCCCCCGTGAATCAGCCAATAGTAGGCTTTATTATCGGAATCTTCCTCGTCTCCATCAAGGGAACCTCGGCGGTGATCTACTCGTATTATATAATAATCAAAACATCCATTGCTATACTACTTCAGAGGCCAATGAGCACAGGGTACTCAATCTACACTTCCCTGAGTCGATGCTAAATCGCAGTTATGGCTATGAACAGCGTTTACACGTGAGTGAACACAAGAGTAGAACATCAGAGAGGACAACACAGTACCCGTTAATGTTACAGGTGGAGCAGAAAAGGTGGAAAAAACTAATTTCATTAGCAGACATTAGGAATCAATGAGACTGGGTGCATTGTGAAGTGTACCCGATTTAGACACAGGAAGTGTACACAGCCATTTCTCGGCAATCATAACGGCATTGTCAGGCCGTCCCGGATAAAAACCGTCAGATACAGGCCATTCAAGGAGCATTGATTCAGCCAAGCGTGCAACGATAAGTTTTTTGTGGGGAACACAAGCCGGTGGGGAAGTATGGTCTCGTGTCGCCATTGTCATTTTCCACTCCTGCACACATTAGAGAAATCAATGATGGTTCACATTGACAAACACGAGCCCGGGTTGGATAGCCCCAATCGATACACAGACACTGAAGCATAATTCTCAGTCTCGTTCCTCCAGTCCTTGCCACTCGTAGACAGGCAATTATATTATAACACACGACAGATTCGCTGTGATCCAATAATAACTAAATCTCTGTAACTAGGTCATATCTACAGAATTATTAAAGCCCCAATCCCTCCATTTACTCATTAGTACCGGTAATCAACGTGACAAACTTCCTGAAATATTGTTTAATATTAATAGCACAGCTTTGACTAGCATCATCACAGAGCCATGTACATGTGCGGTGGCACGGCAAAGGAAGCTTATAATTCAACAATGTGGCCCGAATTCCTTTGATTTATTGTGACGGGGGAATGAAGATGGGGCTCTTTTATCTGTTCGGTACCTTGAAGTTCTCTCACAGGTGCCGAGGCAAATTAATACGGCGATGATACGATTCTGGACCCAATTACTGGCACGTGTATTTATAGTACATTCTGTCGTTGTCGGTTTGTGAGAAGCGGGAAGAGGTTTGCTTTTCATTAGGTGTCCATTACTAGGTACTTGTTATAGTCTCGTTCGGGGGGAGATCTTCACTGGTCTGTCAAATTACCGTGATATTGTAGAGGGTGCATGCTTTAGTCCCTACACACACTGGTACCAAGCCACAGTAGTATGTGTGTGTGTGTGTGTGTATGTGAGGGGGGGGGGGGGGGGTGTGATAGTGTTGTGTGTGGAGGGGAACACTATCTGCCAAGGATACCACGAGCAAAAAATCAATCAGCAGTTCAAATGGGGTACAAATTAGCGGCGTTGGAGGCAGATGTGGTCTTGACTGTCTGTCAGAAATGGAGATGTCTACACCATAGTTCAAGCTCACCGTGTTTATCTACTCAATCAATGAGTGACAATGACACTGCCTCTCTGTGTGACATTGTATGTGACATTGCATGTGACATTGGGTGCCTTCTGGGTCAGTCCATATTTGTCACAATGGCAGGCGACATCCCTATAAAATAGTTTACACGTTTTCACATACTCCAATGAGCAGCAAAGGGACAAATGAGGCCGAAAATTCGCAAATCGGCCAATAATAAATGGTGCACCGAAGACAAAGGAAATAGTTTTGCGAGTCCCACTCCAATATTTTGAGTCGTTTTTCAAGTGGGGCCTCCGACCTTCTGCCAAACAAATTTCTACTGTTTGAGCATAGGGCAAAATCAGTAGATATGACCTTGAGCTGGAGCGACCTTGGTATGTCACTGAAGATTGTAAAACACTGCATCAGGCGTCTGTTGGGAGGAAGGATGTAGCGTCTTACATCTTCCAGTAGCTGGCAAAACCTGCAGATATTTCTTATTCACAGTCGACACTTCTCAATCTACAGGGAGCAGAGTAGGAGATCGAAAGGCACCAGCTCAAGGATTCAAGGCTGAAGAAAACCAGGCAAATCGAGTCGTCCCACTCGGGTGGGGCCCTACCAACCTTGGAATAAATGTTCATGTTACAAGGGGCCATGAAATGTGGGCAGGTGCTGTCTGTGCAAATACTACTAATTAATTCTCAATGACAGCCACACAGCCAAGCTGGCCATACTGTATCCCTCATTGCTCTATGTTTACAGTTTACCAACCACATTTCCATGCTAATTTCCCCAGCACTAGGATAATCTAAATGGTATTTGCTCACACCTAGATGTCAATAGCAGCTTATTTACCCGTGGATCTATCAAACAGCTTGTCACAGTCCGTACTGAAAGCTGACCACTGTGTTAATAGATCCGAGGGCATGTAAGGTTAGGGGGACACTCCCCTGGATGGCTAGAGTGGGAGTGACGTTTATACAGCTGCTCTGTCACCTCTACATTGTACACACACAATAACACACAATATAGCAGTGTTACTAAGTGATGAACTGTGACCGTGGTGTCAAACGTCCCCACCATACTCAATACACACACATACATATGTATATATATATATATATTTACATATAGAGAGGGTGGGTTGTATACAATTTAACAACAGCTTTCATGTCATTTAAGGCCACATGTCCCTAAATGTCAGCACACCTTATAGTCATCAACACTAGGGTTTGTGTGGAGAATACAAGGGATGAGTTATAAAAGAGGATTGTTACAGAGATTAGGGGAGGGGATTGTTAGGTGGGTAGTGAGAGATAGGGGGAGTAGAACAGAAGAGGGAGAGGTATGTAGGTAGGTGGGTCCATGGAAGAGAAGGAGGGTGGTAGACACCACAACTGTGCTGGAATCAGCCACATCACCATCATACAAATACTAACGACTGCTTACCCGAATGGATTGTGTTTGACCATGATAACTGGTGTGACAGCCGTGTATGTATATATCCACAAAACAGCAGAATGGTGAGAACGCAGCCAATCTGTTCACATAGTGTGTGACTGTATCAGAGATCTCTCTATGTTACACTGTACACAGTAACAACCTGTAATACACAGAATACACAGTATATATAGAGAGAGAGGGTTGGTGATTACTCCTACACTTGGTTTACTCCCTCTAGCGGCTGTGATGAGAATATCCACCGGAGTGTGGTTTGTTTATCCACGTCCTGGAGTGTATTACCAGTAACCCGTGATTGCTGTGAGTCCTATCACTGTGTATACAGTAATTGCCACCCTCCTTAGCCACAGTAAACACGGCACTGCAGACTGCAGGAGACTGTAGGAGACTGTAGGAGATTGCAGGAGGAGGTAGCAGCCTCTCGAGGCCTGCTCACTGGTCACACTGACCAATCTGATTGGGCTCACGTCCACAGACGCCCGATGTAATCACATCCACGGTGCCCGAGTCTTGTGCCCGAATCTCCACAGTCAATCCTGGCCAGTCTTCAGGCGTCAGTGATTGCTCACACAAGGAGCCAGCAGTATTGAGGCGTTGTGGGGTGTGTTTGCCGAGAACGGGGGGTGTTTCCAGGAAGGGACCACGGGGTATCCTTGCGGACATTTGCACCGCAAACATGAGATCTCAATCGCCGTCTTCCTACCACCATTCCACTATCGATTATCCCTCGCCCCCGGTGTCACAGTTATGATTCACGAGCGCTCACCAATCAATGACTGGGTGGGGCTGGTATGGACAGATATGTACATAGCTTACACCCTATACTAGTATGTATGTAGGTACATGGAGTTCCTATAACCATAGCACAGCCACTGGCTCACACCACAGTCTCCCTCCCCTGTCTTATATACGTGTGACGCCTCCAGACTGCCGCTCACTCCACTGACGGATGGAAGGTGGCACCGACGCCAAACAGGGCATATAAATTATACCACCACCGCCAGAGGGAGGGCTGCCTGCACAACACTGGCCACAGATTGTAGGGGGCAGCTATACAGATATCATCATCAATAACCCAGGACGAGGAGCTCACAGGACGGGCTGCTCTGGTACATACACAACACTACAGTGTGGCCACGGGCTCCCATAAACACAGTCTATACACCATCAAACCATCCTATACCACACAGACACTGGTGGTTCCCTGCAGTCCCTGGTACACAAGAGAACCGTGAACTATCATGTAAACGTATCTAGCTATACAAGCCTATACCAGACAGTGTATAGACAGTTTACTGTGTATATTGGTGGGTGGGAGCACGGTTTACCCAGCCCCTCTCTGTCTGTGTCTAAGTCCTATGTAAACCTCACCCCTCTACACCCCCGGTACTTGTAGTAAGCCTGGTTATCATGGAGGCGGTGGAGTGAGGCAGGGAACCAGCGAGGAGCTTTCAGGGGGTGTCACGCTAGTCCAAGGCTGCCACATCAAAACAATCAGCACAGCAACTCCAGTATAAACAGGCTGTCTGATGGGTGGAGGGTGAGGTTTGGTGTGGTGATGGCTGGGAGGCTGACACTACCCCCACACAACCTACACACAGATATGAGCCAAGGCTGTATGAGGTGATCCCCGTCTATCAGCCCTTGTAACCGACCTCCACACGCATGTCAGGAGCCGGGGTGTCAGCCACCAGGGTTGATACCACTCAGGACAGAACTCAGACAGGTAGACGTCTGTACAGACCGTAACACCAGGGCTAAAACCCACACCATGTCAATGCTGTCACCAATGTTTGCTTTTTAACTGAGTGAAGGGGTCGGATACCTGGTATACATAACCACCAAGCCATTAGGGTCTAACTCCTCTTACCAAACCCCTTTCCATATATTAACCCAAGCTCTACTCCCCATTTCCCAACCTTAATTTGAATTTCAATGATGTAGCATTAGGCGGCAGTGTTTCACACGGCAGCTGTCAGACGGCGATATCAAGTCCATAATCCTGTTGGTAGGACCGGTGGATAATAAATATATTCCATTTCCATGTCACAGGCAGACAAAGGATTCCCTCTGTTATCCCGGGCACCCCCGTGCCAGGAAAACACTCCATCATACCCCAGACCCCACCTCACAGAACCATTGATATTGTGGTGGGTATAAAACACATGCGAGCGGTGCCACTTTACCACATAACCTGCTATCTGACGTCGCCATCCCCTCACGTTTGAGGGCACGGTGAGGGGAAGGCATCATAAGTTATATACCGAGACCCCTGTCTATATATAATGGTGTGTTAGAGCTCAGGGGAACTCAACGGTAACCATCGATAGTGGAGAAATAAGAATTGGATTTTGTTATTCAATGCAAATTACTGATATATGATTAAAGCCTGTTCTTGTTTGGTCTGTAATTCCAAGAAAGTGGAAAATGACCTGACATGTAGATGGCACTCCACCCCAACCCACCCCAACCCCCCTCATCTACACAACCCCACCTCGTATCACAATCCTTCTCCACGTCCTTGGGCTCCTGTTCATAAATCTTCTCCCAAAACGACTCCCCTTGCAAGGAAAACACATTTGCTGGCGTTTTTAGCCTCTATGTTTTTCCCCCAGTCCAGATTAGCATGACTAATTAGATTGGCGGTGGTGGGGCCTTGTGTGTGTGGTGTGTGAAGGAGGAGAGCTTGCCGGGGTGTCCTCACTTCCCTCCCCTAGAACACCCACACTGGTGTTTGCACCCTGACCACGTGGATAGCTCGGGTCATCTATCTACATAAACACAAGCACATTCCTAATCCCACAACCTTTCACTCTAATTCTGTAAAAGCTCCTTGATTGGCCGAGCTGATGGTTCATGTAAACATCACCACAGCAGCCATTTCTCTCTTTCCCCGATGGTTTACCTCCATAAACCAGAGACACTGGTCTACCTGGTTACCCTGGCTACAGGAACACGGCCATGAGAGGTACACACCAGGTGAACTCACAGGTGTAGACAAATGACCAGGTAAAGATGGTAAGGTATAGAGGTGTGAGGCTGGCATTTACAGGCATGACTAAGTTATACGGCCAGGTGACCACTGACCACTGACCAAGGTGGTAAATAGGGTAGAGTGAAGTAAGATAATTGGAATCTAGGGCTAGAATGTTTGGTAGGGGACAGGCAAAGTCTTTGTGTGTGCGTGGTTTGCTAAGGGGTAGCCCTGGTCCTATTTGTGTGTGGTTGGTTTGGTAGGGGGTAGTTCTATTTGTGTGTTTGGTTGGAGGCTTTCACCAGTGATTAGCTGTACTAATCCCGAGGGTAGATGGTCTCTGTGTGGTGGTGATACACTACACACCACTGATGACTGCCAGCCTCAGCCTCTGTCAACACCCCCGTGTTTGCTGGACAAACACCCGGGAGTGTATTACCATGGCACACCCCGGCAATACCCCGGCAATACCCCACCACCGGTCATCACACACACACAGATACCAACAACACATGGACGAACACGGCCACGGGAGGATGCTCACTGTTGGCAGATCATATAGGGGTTGGTAGACAGGAAGTGGGGCAAAACTGGGGCCAGGGATGGGGACAGTATACCGGATGTGGGGCAATACTGGGGCCAGGAATGGGGTCAGTTGACCGGAAGTGGCTCTGACGCCATCGGATATGGTCAGGTCAGTCACGACAGTCGGTTCTCATACCTAAATGTCATATTTGACGTCCTCAGAATCTGGTCATATTTGCTCGGGCCGATGTAATCAAGCGTACACAGTGTTTCTCAGATGGTACAAGATGGAGGCGAGCCACTGATAATCTAAGTCTGAATAAGGATGAAAGGGGGAGAGGCTGAGTGTAAGATTGAGGAGACTGCTGTGTGAAGATTAAGGAAAAAACCCGGGGCTGCAAACCAATAGCAAGAGAAGCCATAGGCTCGCCAGGCTATGCATCAGCAATCTGGCTTTAATTTGGCTTAACAGGAAGGCACAGGAGGACATGATGTAAAGAAAGACTCTATTTTCGAGCTGGCTATCGGAGTGGAGAGATGGAAGAGCCGGTTATGTGTGCTTGGATGGGCGCCTTACCGTCACCACAGGGCTGTGTCCCCGCTATCTAAGACTGGGCGCCCCACGCTCCCCCAGTCACCTTGTCCTGTCAACCAAACCCCACTCCAAATTGAGCTGTCAGGGCGGTAAATGTGTGTTGTGTGTCCCAGTGGTATTACACATAGATATGCTACGGCTAGATAGCTACACTCTCCTATATAATACACAATACTGCTGGGTATCTGCTCCATATCTACCACAGTCAGTACGTCTACCACAGTCTAACCCTCCCTACATCCTACACACTACACCAAACAGCCTTCATGTCTCAATCATGGTTAAAACGGGTAAAAACCTAGATATGATCGAGTGGAGATGTTTCCAGGGGGAGCCTAGACGCCGGTATACTGATGACATACGGCCGTGTGGGAAAGCAGAGGTGAATAAAGACAATTGCGTTTGGCGAGGGGCGGGAATTAGGGAGGATTCGCCACAGAAACCAACCAGCTTCCGACAGCCAGGGCACAGCTCGTGAGGGGTAATTGAGGTGTGCTGACTGTGGCTGGCTCCTACACACAGGGGCCTGATCATTGTGGAGGTAGGTGGGGGGAGGGGGGATAGGGGGAGTGTGTGTGAGGGAGAGGGGGGTGTACTGATGAGTACTGTGGGATTGATGGTTGTTGTTGGGGTTTGGTTTCTGGTGGAGCCTGAAGCAGGCAGGGAGAGGGTGGGTACGGGTGACTGGGTGGGGAGATGGCCGGGGTACAGAGATGTGACAGCTCCATCCATTACCCTGGTTACCATCTGTGTCGGTATCTATGGTAGCCAAGGTCCCTAGTTACCCACACTCCACCACACACACACATGTATAAACTATACAGATATAAAGCCAGCCTCCTACCATTGCCTGGGGGATGAGCAATCCACCACGGCACCATCCACCCATATCACCCTGATAATAACTGAACTGAGCAGGTCAATAAACTCAATATTCCCTGATGAGGTTCAGTAGAGCCCCCCACTGTGAGATACACCAGGTAGGTTATCACGGGCCAGGTCTGTAACGACGGGGGAATGGAGGGTAAATGGGGCTTTGTACCTCTACCCTCCCTGGGGGTGGCTCTATTAGAGGGTTTATAGATGGAGTGGGGTGCTGCTGGGGTGGGGAGATAAAACCACAGACTACACCATCACCTAGACAAAAGATAAACAAGGGTGGCCTTGGCGAGTAAACAACCCCCTGGTAATGATGTCACGTGGTAGTGGGAGTGTGAAACTACCTATGTGTAATACAGCCAGCATCAACTCTACATGTACACACATACAGTACATGTACACACATACAGTACATGTACACACATACAGTACATGTACAGAGCCTAAGCAATAGAACCCCAGTCTTCTGTCTTGTAACTGTGCCTCAGCCATACAGCCGTCATTCTGTCTTAGATCATTGCCTGTGAGAGCCGTCCGTGTGGGGAATGATCAGAGGGCGTGACCTGCCTGGCGTCTCACCCCCACCACCCCGTGACCTCGTGACCCCTGAGGCGTCTTCCTGTCCCCGCTATGTAGATTATCCGTGGCAGGCCTGGCCGCCATATTACACGCACACTTACACACTGGTAATGGTCACCATCGGGGGATTTCTCTGGCCAGCTAGGGGGGTAGTCACTCACTCACCACCGGAAACAGACCGAGCCTCACTTCCCTGCCCTACATAATGATCGTATTACGGAGTGAGAGTGGTGCCAATAGGAACACCAATACCAATGTCCGTACCCCATCCACTCGGCTTTACACTCTAGCGTGTCAGCACGGGGCTGGCCGAGTGAATACGGAAATGGAGGCTGGGATAATTGGCCAGGTCGACTGTCGATAAAATGTCTGGATTATAACAACTCAATCACAGAGGGGATCTGATCGATACTAGCATACACGGGGGTATTGTGGTATGTTAGGGGGTGGTTGGAGTGAGAGCAGTCATAGGGTGCCTGGGAAGTCATAACACTGGGATTACAACATTAGCCCTGCCATCATACGGCTAATCCATTGATAATCCATTGACAGGTATAGATCGATGGAGCAGCACTGATTGTCCACACACAATAACGCCAATAACACATCACTGCCAGCCCTGGATACAGCCATAGAAAGCTCGGATAATACACTCATAAAGGGGACATAATACAATTACCTCTACCTGTGGTGTCAGGTAGCAATCAACCAGGCAGGTAATACACCACGTGACTACAGTGTCCAGGTATCTATAATACACATCCCTCTATCTGCCACTCAGACAGGTAAAGAGCTTACCTTACAGGTAAATAGCTTACCTGTGCTCATTAACCGCCATCTGTGGTGGGGCAGGTGAGAAGTCAAGCTGATTGCCGGTAATAAAGCCATCAGTTACAGTGGGTGGTGATCAGTGATAGTGGACATGCTATAGGCTCATCACTGGAGTGTTAATACGTGGGGTATGTAGAGATATCATCACAGTATACACGTATTCACTGGTATGCAGTACTGTGTACATATATATCACAGTGGCAGCCAACCATTGACAGGTCTGAGTAATGTCATTAACGTAGCAGGGGAATGCAGGGCTTGATCAAACACCATTATGATATCCAATGCTAGCAGTGGTAGACATTATTGGGCATGTGTGGCTTGCGAGCTGCTGGGTATTTGTTAACGTGCTGCAGGCGATGCACGTCGGCCATGTTTGATAAACATTAGGTGAATTTCCAGAACGGTAAACATGTAAAACATGTCGGTTGGCAGCAAGTTTGGGTTTGTTTTGTGTCGAGGAGCAGACTTCTTTCTCTCTGTACACTTCCAAGATCCCCTATGTGTCCATAGCCCCGGAATACTAATCTCCAAGCCTGCCAGCTTGTAGCCCCAGAAAGCCAATCTACCCCTCCTCTGGCTATACCAGAATTAATTCACTGGATGAGGGCCGTATGACGTCAAAGCTCAGTCAGGATGTTCGATTATTGCCAAAACTTTGACTGGACGGGTATCCGCTGGCGATCACGCAGGGGTTGTAACATCTATTTATTCAGGCGCCCAATGATCTGGCTGGCAAGTCGGATGACAGATTCGATCATTCCGTCAGGCCACCCTCTCCCAAATACCATTTCACAGTGTAAATTGAAAAACTGTTGCGGGCCAAACACCCCAGATTGCGTACGGAATGGAATTTGCCGTGAAGATACATGATTCAAGTCAGTGAACTCCCACAGGAGAAAGAAGACTTCATTCTTATCATATCAAGGTCTAAGACAATGTAACAGTTACTGAAAAACGGCATCCATCTACAACTACCCAAACACTCTACTGACTACTAATGACTAGCATCTCTAGATAGTGTATTAACGTAACCATAGCAATACGTACATCATGGCGATGGGGGCGTAATGATCCTCCACGTCGTCATAGCGACTGCTGTAAAACTTGTCCCACATGTCTAGGGGGGAGTAAGACATGGGTGTGTGATACCACAACCCTCCACCAGGGCACACGGGGTACAGGGGTTACAGGGGGTACAGGGGCACGTGTGAGCGTGGACACACACAAACCTCACTCTAGTTGTCAGTTTTCCTGGTAGTCTGTACCCAGCCTCTAATGAAGCTACTTCAGCTACTATCAGCTGGAGAATGTGGAGGGGTAGAAGACTGTACTCCACTGATACTGTAACTGTGGGAACCACCAGCCCACCACAAATCACCTCCTCTCTGTCTATGTGAACACAAAACTCGGTTAAAGGTAGGCCCCTGTCTATCGACAGTCGGTAGTGGTCTACACTGTACACTGTGTCTGGGCTTCACTGTCTGATTATTGTAATGGATATATCTAGAGGTGGAGATATATCATAAAGATGGTGTGGTGAAATAGACTCTGCTCTTCTGTCACCGATGGTTTTAGGTTTCTCAATCCCTGTGAACTCACAAAAAACTGTCAGGTTCCGTACGGCAAAAACTCCAAAGGGCACAGCTAACGAGGCCCTGGTCTGTCTTAGTGCTGGGAATACAGACCTTAGTTAGGACCAATTCCTTTACACGCCTCTTCTGTAGTTAGTTGTTCTAGTACAGTGCCAGCTTTGTAAGATTACACAAAAGCCAATCAAGAAGTCAGAGATGAAAGAGTAGCTGGAGGGCTGTGTACTGTGTACATGGGGGTAGTGGTCAAGTGTGATCAAAGTAGCGCCCCTGGTTGTGCCGGTTATTTATGGCTTGGATCAGCGTAAATCCGAACGTAGAGAAAGTTTAGAGTGAAATCACCGGTTGTTTACACTAGGGTTCGCATCGACGTGTCTCACACAACTCCACAACTCATTGGGCACAAACTCTCATATGATTTGGTAGGGGGAGCACGTTCTCCAGCATTGGTTTGCCCTTTCTAGGGGCCTGCTGAGGCACTTTGCCCAGCTCCACATGAGCTAAGTAGCTTCCTGGCTTCGACTCCTCACCCCTCACTCAAGTGGGCCCCTTCACTCAAGGCAAAAACCTGAGAGAGCCTTTCTCTGGTTGTGTGGCTGCCGGGAGATGCTGTCCTATTTGATAACGCTGCTTTAGGTAGTGACGTTGGTGTATTCAGTAGCGTGGCCAATTTAAATCTCTGGGTAATTACAGACATTGACCTCTGATGACCCCTCAGATAGCCCGAATGAGAAGTTTCACCTGTGCAGACCCGATACTGACAGAGAGAGAGAGAGGAACAGGGTGGAGAACTCAAACCCAAATCGAATGCGCCCCCGAGTGTGAGAATACGTTTCTGGTTGTAATAAACTTCCAGTCGTATCATTGTCCGCCTCTTCCCATAGCAAATCACATACAGATGCATCTGCTCCACTACTACAGTAAGAAGAGACCTATTCCATCCCATAGAGTAGACTCGTACAAATAAAAGTCAATCTGATTTACACCAACAAACATTCTCCGGGCCAGATAGGTGGAGAAAAAAAGCACTTCCGATTTACATCAAAGGCCCCCAGTGCCAAATTTGAAAAATTGATCTAATGTCACACACTTTATTAACTGCAGGGGTGTAGGCGGAAGTTGGATATTTGATCAATGAAGTATGGGAAGACAGGCGGATTTCATCAGTGACTCCTGGTGGGCAGACATTCACAAACCTCATCTCTCCTTCCTCACACACATCCCAATAATAGATGGGGGCTGACTACTGTTTTATAGCATTTTTGGGGGTAATTTTACTGAAGAGCATTGTTTAGTTACATTGAACGTCTCCCACAGTTATTCCGTGCCATCGATTCCCTTCTTGGAGCCATGGGGGAATAAAAATAGGCACAATTCACACAGCATTTTATACCCTCAGTAAATCTTACCAAGAAAACACAGTAAACCTGACATAAAACTCAGCCTGTGAAACAATAAACCGGCCACAACGCCTCTCCACCCCCAAAAATTAAAACCAAACACAGCAGAGTGTGGGTTAAATGAGGACACCGAACCAGCTACACTGATTACAGCAAATCACATTACAGCCTAAAACTGAGATAACTGACATAGGGGCATATCCTGCATGACACAATTAGATAAGTTGGGAAATTGAAGCTCTAAAATGTTAAATTTAATGATACTGCTCGCGAGTACTCGTCTGACACGGTTACAACACACAAACAAACACACGCTAGGTTTATAGGTTTACAGATAGCACAGCCATGTATAGATGTATACATGTACATAGAGGTATCACGTGTATATCATAGATAACAGCTGTAATACATACACTATTGATGTAGGTGATTAGTATGCAGACAGGTGAGTAGTGCCACCTGAACACATACCTGTACATGTACAAGTATGTACCTGATCACAGGTACAGGTATATGTGTATAGGTGTGTGTGAACATGTACGTGAGGGCTGTACAACATCCACACTAACACGTGTGGTGGAGTGAGAGAGCCCAAGGCTGACACTGGTGTAGGCCTATATCATGTACATGTACCAACACCACCACTACTACAGTCTACAGTACACACAGCCACAAGCCTACAAACACTCCACATCAACCCAGGAAATCAGACACGAGAGCCCAATAAATATCACGTGGCTGCTGCGACGTTGACGGACCAAAACAACAGATCAAATTAACGTGTATTGTTTTCCTACAGCACTTAGAGTAAGAGGACCACCACATGGGTTTTATATACCACAGGATCGCCTTCAGACAAGGCTTTTATATGGACCACATGGTTACCAAGGAATATCAGAACCCACAGACATGTCTGGCTATTAATTAACGTGCTATGAGGGATTGCTGTGTTCTAGGCTACAAAGGGGAGAATGTAGAAGGCACAGAGGGGTGGGATTTGTGAGAAATCCCCTTGTGACGTAGGCTGTACCCCAGGGAGGGGGAGGGGGAAGGGAGACCAGTCGGGTTTACCATGTAACCAACGGGGGAATTCTCTATATGGACCCCAGTCACGGAACAGTCCGGTCAGTGGTAGATTGGCCGACTCTCCTTCATTTGTCAGAGCTGGAATCTCTACACAATCACATTGTACTGGTACAATCCACTACCAGCTGTCCAGGCCATGGTAAATCTACCAGATATCCAGTAGGATTGGCGAGTAAATGACTCTGACTGAGAAGAGAGATGCCATGTTGCAATGTTTCCTTTCCAGTATGTATTTAGGGTTGGTGCCAGAGGGGTGAGGTGAACCTTAAACTTCCCCCCCTCCCTCCACCATACGCTAGCTGTCAGTGTGCCATGGTAAAGTGAGCACGGTGCTCCTCCCCCTCCCCCTGACCCGTACACACACAGCCGTGTGGTCATACTCACCACTCACCCGGCCTCACCCCACTACAACACAGGGACTCTTCTAAACCCAAACACTCTGGGGATGGACACAAACATTTACCTAGGCAGACGGTCAGATCAGTGTGTCTGGGGTTTGCTGGCTCTTGTAAGGGACCACAAGGGCCTTCTGGGAGGGTATAGGCACTGTGAGGAAGGATAACCCTACCCCCCACCCCCTCCCCACACCACACAGGGCTCCTAGCTGTAACACTATATGTAATACTAGACACAGCCTATGTGGTAGACGGTAAAAATGTAGTAAAATGTCAGTGGTGACGTTTTCATGGAGCTACAGGCCAAACCCGACACTGATAACTACATATCCAGTTTATTGTGGACGTATAACAGACTCGTAGTGCCATTTCTCGCCAGGTATTCAGATCTCGGGTCATAAACCCAACATAGCGGTTCACACTAATCCGCTATCCGTGCTGCCACCTGGTGAGTGCAGACCCCAGCACAGGACGTGTAAGTAGTAACATATTTCTAGGAATAGCTCGGTACACATAGGTTGCATGTAAATTATACATACAGCAGGTATGAGTGACACAAGCATACTCCACTGTAGTAACTATTATAATAGCAAACAGACATAGGTAAGCAGTAAGCATGGACATGACAGATATAATGGCGGCCTCCACATGTGATTATATTACATTATATAGCCGTGCTGAGAGAGTAAACAGCGTGGGCGATAGCCACATCTTCCCTCGACTGCTTCCAGGCGTGTGTTGATGTAATTCTGGCGTTCTGGGACATTGCTGACAGATGGATGCCTAATCACGCAGAAGCGTTCCCCCACAGCTGGCCAGGGTTAACCACAAGGTCCACACCGTCTGTATAGACCAGCATAACAACCCTGTGTACTTATACTAAACTACAGCTTGGCTAGCCAATATATTACACTGCTGTCAACTGGACAATATCTCCACTACCTAACCTGCCAAATACACCAGCAATTTGTTAGAGAGGTAGAGCATCTTAGACAGGTGTGAGTCAGGAGTGGCATAATTACCTCTAACATATATAAACTGGTTAGTGTGGGGAATTCCTACCCTGGCTATATATAGCAGGAGCTCATTTCATGGCAGATACTCTCCTGACAGCGTTGGTGATGGTGGAGAGGGGAGATGAGTCAAAGATCATGTCACTGATACAGGCCAGACAATTGAGTAATGATGACTCAGAACTACTCACTCAGCATTGCTCATACTGGTTAGTATTACTACTGTGAGAGGGTGAGAGTGGTGAGGAAGCCACAGCCAGGAAACCAGGAACCTACATCACTTCCCAACAGTAATACTATACACCTGTACCTAGATAGCAGATTGTCTGATCATCTCTGAGTCACCTCTGGGTCTTTACCTAATATGTGTAATGTAGCCATAGATATTCAGTTTTTTACAAAGTGAAATTTAATACAGTCTATGAGTTAGCACAAAAATGGTAGAATATTACACGGAAGTCAGTGAAAGCACAATGAAGTAAAATCCCCACGAACAATCAGCCAAAAATCCCTGAGCAATCTAACATATGTCATATGATAGCTTATTATCTATGTGTTTTGTCGGAATAAGAATAATTACGGGTTATGCGTGGCAGAAACTGAAAACGGTACAGATGTGGGTGACATTCAGTGCTGCGATGATTTATACACGGGTATTGTCCCCAGGTTTGGCACACGGGTGAGTCAGCATACCACAAGATCACAACATGGCAATTATACCATACACGGGGTGGAAACGACTTACAGGTGCAGCCAACCCACTGTCATTACACATAAACACACAAAAGACTGTTATCAAACATGTTATAGTATTAGAGCAATAAACACACAGGTTTGTGGTGACTGTGCTACACTGTAGGGAGGGGGTGTGATAGTCTGTGACTCGTGTCTTCCGTTCCACCCAGTTAAAGCCACCAAGTTTAACTGCTATTTAAACAGTGTGTGTGCAGACGTAAGTCGGAGTGATGGGACGGTATGGTTAATATTGACACTGAGATGTACAACATGCAGTGGTGACAAGGTACTAGAGACCTCTCACTAGTAGTAACTACATGACAAGTGCCAGTCAGCAGTGACTGTGGTGGGGACAGACGACAAGTCAGGCTTCCTAGTGTGCTTGTGGTTTAGGAAGCCCTCCGTCCCTCACTGTCGTGTGTTTGTATTGTAGTTTTTGCCATTCTACATTTACCATTCGCCCACAGATGGCGGCTGACATCAGAATGTACGTTCTACAAGATATCAACAAAGACAGACAGGTACGGGTAGGAAAGGCCTGACCTCACTGTCAGCCTGAGTCAGGACAGACAGACAGACTATCATACAGGGTACAGATCGTAATGCACAGAAAGCATATCATATCACTAAGATAGATACATGCATGCACTACAGGCCATGACTACAGTCACCTGCCATATGCCATATGCTATATTTGTAATGCAGGCAGCATGCGTGTGAAGCAGTGGAGTGAAGACAATGTATTACCTGCATTCCCCGTTACCGAGACCTCTCATAAGGAAGGCGATACTATTGAATCCAATATTCAAGAATACATTCTCCATTAGCCACCACACAGTGCGGATAAAGGAGTTGATCTTTCACCACAAGTGACGTTCACTTGTCGTATACAGTAGCCAGTGTGTATTATAAAGACATGCTTAACCCCCAACCTACCTCATAGCGGTGTTGGCAGTCCAGCATATTCATAATACCATTAAGAAAATCCGCCTCCAGCACTGGGGATGAAATATGGCTTTCAACTGATTGATCTATGCGCCGGGGCCATAGGGTCTGAAAGCCTTAAGACACATCAAGTCTATCCCGTGTTTGCATGGCTATGCTCCGTCAATAGTTTATTTTCCAATCTTCTATAAGACGTAAAAGGTCGGTGCGTAGTACGTAGTCTGTAGCCTACACCTGAAAGTGAACCTGCATTCTTACACCCGCCCCCAATGGTCCCTAAGAAACCAAGCCATGCATTGAAAATTTCACCGACAACAAGTGTACGCATCCAATGCGATTTTACCGGTCAAATTAGCTGAGGCATGTAAAGGAGGCCACTCCTTGACACATAGTCATGGCGTGTTCAACATAACATATATTAATCAAGCATATGTCACTGGCTGGGCTGTCATTGTGTGAGAATGAGGGGTACATTAGCTACGTTATACAGAGAACACATATACATGTATTATACCCCATCTCTCGGACAGGTAACGTACTATAGTGTCCATAGAGTGGACATGTTATGAGACGGTATGGGCACCCACGCCACTTTAGCCCCAAACAAAGCCCGAACACAATAAGCCCATTGAAAGCATTTACACACTTCTCCCCCTCTTAATTTTATCCTAATCAAAGACCGATGACAATAGCATCAAGCCGCACACCGCTGGGATTTGCCACGCAGACAGATGGACAAAGACGTCTCGGACCTTATCTGATATTTCCCTGGCTCCCTAAAACCCCTACCCTGTGTGTACAACCCTCTGAGACGATCGCCCTACAAAGTGAAGGTAATTGATCATAATAGAATCTGACTTAAACTGTAATCGGCCACATTTAAAGCTGGCGTTTGAAAGCTGGGCACGGGCAATTACTGGGTAAGAGGGTGCGAATCGTGGATAAAAGGCAATGGACAAAGGTAGAGAGGTAATGTCACGGCTATACACACAATTAACACGTGACAAAGACGGGTGCTACCTGTGTATGGCCCCTGGCTGGCTTTAGTACCTGCCTGAGGGTTGGGACCCCCTCTATACTGCTACCTGTGGTGTGTGAAGGGGGTTGAGGGGGGTGAGAGGAGGGGTGAGCACAGGGGGGCGGCGGGGTTATACCAATATAGAAACATCACAAAGCTAATGTCACAGTTATGCCATTGATACCATCTGTCAAAAACCAGTCGCAGTCAACACAAGGCAGCCAGTTTTACCCGGTTATCCAGGCGAGTGAGCCCATCGTACAGGTTGCTACAGATCAATTCGCCATTTAAAGGCATTCTAATGATTGTATATCAGTTTTGCCTTCAATTTGACTATGAATGGAGGCGTATAGCAAAGTTTCAAATATCAACTTTTCTATGCAAACATTCGGTCATATGTTGGCAAACAGATTCAATTTAAGCGCCATTATTGCCCGGTGTGTGAAAGCCTTCAGTACTCTACAGCTATGGAGACTCCTAGTACAGGTGAAATACGTTTTACCCACAAAAATATTATCTATATCATTCATGCTGCCAACGACTATGTCCGCCTACACAAAGGCAGTGCTGTGATCAAGCTGTGTACGGGTTCCTACCTCTCACACGAGTGGGATAGAACAACACAGTATGGGACACCACACCTTATAAAACCTATCCCAACACTATAGAAACCTGCACTATATCATTTCACACACAGTTAGTACAGTTATCAGTATAATAATACAGTGCTGTGAGCAGGCAGCCAATCTGTATAGGTGCATCATTTAAAATTCCTCAAGGTGGTGTAATATTAATACAGGTATATAGTCATTACAGGTGGGAATTATAACAGGTATGTAATGATGAAGTGGCAGGTAGAAGGTCTGATGGCCACTGTAGCTACATAACAACTACAAGGCTACAGTCCTCGGGGCACTTTTAATATATACACACGACACTAAATAGTCAATGTCATGATGGCTGTCAAACATAAAACATTGTCACTGGTGGCACAATAGGCAGGCGGCCAGAGGAGTGGGGGATACACATAATACATGTATTAAACCAGAGCACAATACACGCACTAAACAATACTATCTACTAGTACAGTCACTCTAATTGAATTCGCCATCGTACAAATGGGTGATCAGGCAAATGGCATTAATATCAATCAACCTATTTCCTTATTCGGGTGAACAATCCAGTTTTAGGGTGAGAGGGGTGAGGATGGGGTGAGCTCAGCCCACTGATGGAGATATGGAGAGATACTGAGGTAGGGAGGAGAGGGGCTTAGGCCTGGATCACTGAGATATGGATAGACGTGGAGACTATGATTGTTATTTGAAGTGATCCATTATGTCGGGTTATCCTACCAGCATAGCCACCACCATCACCGCCATGTCCCAGCTGACACAGCCTGCCGTATGACAAAGTAACCATCCCCCATGCCTCCTCTCTCTCGGGGAGACTGAATAATGTGACAGCTCACTGATGATTGCTGATAATTTGGGGGTAAAAGTTCAGTATAACTCGGTATCACTATGGAGCCGGAGCCAGACTGTAATGATACGGTAAAACAATAGCATTATAGCACAGCCTAATCCTGTATTACTCCGCCATTGTTTACACCAACTCCCTTATAGTGACGTGTGTGATTTAATCCACAGTGTAAGTGGGGTATAACCCGTCAGACCATTGTGTAAGGGGGATTAGTGTAAGGACAGGCGACACTTAACAATATCACAGACACACACACAGTGATTGTGTCACCAAGTGTACTCCACTTACAGTTACCATACAACACATGGGAGTTACCTATCCATATTACACCCGTATTATACACAAGTAGGCCTACATCACATAGGTAATACTAGGTAATACAAACCACATGTAAGTGTATACACTGTACTGATCCTAGCTGGGGTATTATACTAAAACTTCCTTGATTAATCTACCTGAATTCAGACATGACACCTATAGTAAATCCACACATATTTAAGGCTATATTCAGTGCTGCCTGTTTGACATACCTGCTCCCGTTTTGTTGATTATACACCTGTACGCTGCTGTTGTTGTTGTTATGGTGATCGTACGTGGTTTCCATGGCAGTGCCGGTGGGTGTATTCCACGAGCTGATCCTCCTGAGGAAGTGTGAGTCCATGTGTTGGTGGCTGTACCTCCTGTCCAGGGACGTGTAGCCGTTCATGGTGGCCGGTGAGCTCACGGTACTCACGGCCGAAGCTCGCCTCTTTAACGTGGGGTAGTTGTTATAATACTCGTCCGTGAATCCGCCCTGCTGACCGGGTGAGGTGCTCTGATGACCGTAGCTGTTAGACCTGGGCAGTGTCTGTGAGTTCTGCGTCTGTTGTTGGTGGTTATTGTACGGCGATGACATATCATACTGTGGTGGAGAATGTCCTCGGTAGTCACCATTCGGTATCGGGTGGTAATACGCCGGAGCACGAGTCTCATTTTCCATAATGATTGCTGCTCTCTCCCACTAATATATAGATATATATAACTATACAGTAATGTGTTATATCCTGTTCATGGGTCCGATGTTACTAGCACGTCACAGTGACACAAAGCGTGCCGTGGTTGTGTGTGAGTGATTACCGTTCTCCCCCCACACACTAGTACACACCTAGCATGTATAGGCCTACCCTGTGTATGCAGGCCTACCACTACCACTGGGCTATGTATACCTAACCAAGCCTCAAGCAGGATGTCTTTTCACCCGAGTGCCTTCCACAGCGTGTGACAGATTTCCGCCTATCACATGTATAAGAGATAGTCAGTGAGTGACAGTGACTATGACTGTGGTGGTGGGGACAATGAGAGACACGCCACTACCAGTATAACATCCACACACACTCTCACACTTGCATACAGTGACACTGGTGGCGGTACTGTGTATGTACGAGTCCACGAACACGTGTAGAAACGTCACAATCCAACTATATGGTAATAAACAGTCACCATAGGCAAGGTTAGAGTGGCTACGTGCTCTAGTCCTGTCTCTCTCACTGATAGCTTGACAGGGTTAGTGTTAGCGGCAGTTCAGGGCTGACAGATCCATTACACAAAGACCAGCACCACTCACTACATGTAGGGTATAGCACACTATACGTGTTGTAAGTGTGGCTAATGTAGGCCTAGGTAGTGGGGACCGGAAACAGGACGCCGTTATCACCGTAACTGACTGTCACCTACACACAGTGTCACACACGTGTAGGGGTCTGTAGTACGGTGTAGTAAGGTGGTGATGGACACTCTCATACACATAACACTCACTAGCTGTAACACTGTAACACTGTAACACTGTAACACTGAGAGGAATAGCTCACAGCCTCAGACTAGTCACTAGTCTGTGACATAAGGACAAGGCTCTACCCTGGATGTAGCCGTCTGTGTTTGTATGTGTGTGTTGTGTGTGTTGTGTGTGGTGTGTGCGTGCCAGCCGCTCTCTCAGCAAACTCCTGATTGACAAAGAGCCAGGTAAAATATGGAACCGTCCACCTGCCAGTCTCCAGGTAGCGCCGCTCAACTGTGTCCACCGGCTTTCATCAATATAATGATTACACCTGTCCTTGTACGGGAGTGGGGAGTGGGGTGTGGGTGAATCGATCCTCCTCCCCACAGGGAATCCCTATTGTTGTCAGGTGTCCGGTGGTTAATCTCCTAACCCACTCTACAGTCAGCTAATCCCTGTCTAGGTGACATCCACGTTGTGTCACCAAGATGTCCGTGCCTTACGTAGACCTACAGCGGGGAAGGAGCAGGACTGGTGACTGTGGGGACTCCCCACCAATGATATCAGCTATCTAATATGGAGGCTGGACAAACAAAGAGTGGGAGGACGCACAGCGACAGGAGAGAGCTAGAGGCACTACCCACTCCTGCACCACCAGTTATCACCAACGCCAGGCAAAGCACACCTCGGGTGGCCTTTGAACAGGCCCGCTTCCTTCTTAGTCCAAACCTGTGTCCACACTACAGATTAGAATAGAGGGAGTGGGACAGTGGGCAGGGTTATATAACGACTGGCTTGAAGCAGGACCGAATCCTCAATGTCCGGTATTGGCTTTGTCCTTCACCCCAATAATAATCAAGTTCATATTCATGCGATTCTCTCAATTGGAACTCATAATTGGTGAAATTGTTCGGGACAAATTGAGCCCGGCGATTTGCACTGCAGGGAATGTTGATCCGCGGACTAGCCTGGCATCTGTTCTCCTTTTGTTTCACTTCGCATTAAATTGGCCATGAATGGCGCGGCGAGGCCAGTTAAATTAGGTAATTGGTGAATTTATGATTGAAGAGATGCTATTAGAAGAGGAAGAGAAAGGGTGTCACGAGGCCAGAGCGCCCTTCAAACACTGCCACGTAAATATTGACAGCGGGTCAAGTACGGAGCTGTAAAAGCCGACAATTTCCTCAGTCTCGCCCTTTACAACATCGGATAATACCCCACAAGCTACAGACTGCCACCTGAACTTCTGACACACAAAACCTGAATTATCAATAGGACATTTAACGCAACATTAGACCGGGTTTAATCCCGACAGCAGCAGCCATGGCAATTACAGTAATATCGACGATAAACATCGCCGGCCATATCAGGCAATTTCATCTACGAGTCAAAATTAGCATGCACACGTGTATGAATTATGATCGGTATCGGGGCAATCACTCGGGTTTTTCCAGCCATAAGCACCTGTACGCCTGAACCCAGTCGGCGTATACGATCAGTGTAGCACTTGTCAGCAGGTATTTGTGGGTTTGTCACATGGTTTAGTGGAACAAAGGACTCCTTACGTGTTTGATAGCTTATCTCATGTATTCTTATCA
>CAXAKH010000066.1:0-15989 GCA_963969325.1 Lycopodina hypogea | reverse complement strand
CAAAATTTAAAGTTGTAGAAACCTGTTGAAAGTAACATTGTAATATCTAATTACGAGCTGATAAACGGCAAGAGAGCCGTGGCCGAGTGGTTAAGCACGTAGGCCTGTTAGCGTAAAGGTCTGTGGTTCGATACCCGGCTGTGCTATCAAAATTTTAATTTGTACAAACCGAGTGGTTTGCAACATTGTAATTACGAGCTGATAAACGGCAAGAGAGCCGTGGCCAAGCGGTTAAGCACGTAGGCCTGGTAGTGCAAAGGTCTGGGGTTCGATTACCGGCTGTGCTATAAAAATTTCAAGTTGTACAAACCTGTTGAAAGCAATATTGTAATATACAATTACGAGGTGATAAACGGCAGGAGAGCCGTGGCCGAGCGGTTAAGCACGTAGGCCTGTTAGCGTAAAGGTCTGGGGTTCGATTCTCGGCTGTGCTATCTACGTTTTAAGTTGTACAAACCTGTTGAAAGCAACAATTACGAGGTGATAAACGGCCGGAGAGCCGTGGCCGAGTGGTTAAGCACGTACGCCTGTTAGGGTAAAGGTATGGGTTTCGATTCCCGTCTGTGCTATAAAATTTTTTAGTTGTAACAAACCTGCCTTTCAACATTGTAATATCTAATTTCGGGCTGATAAACGGCAAGAGAACCTTGGCCGAGTGGTTAAGCACGTAGGCCTGGTAGTGCAAAGGTCTGGGGTTCGATTCTCGGGTGTGGTATCAAAATTTTAAGTTGTACAAACCTGTAGAAAGCAACATTGTAATATCTAATTACGAGCTGATAAACGGCAAGAGAGCTGTGGTAGTTAAGCACGGTAGGCCTGTTAGCGTAAAGGTCTGGGGTTCGATTCTCGGCTGTGCTATCTACGTTTTAAGTTGTACAAACCTGTTGAAAGCAACATTGTTATATACAATTACGAAGTGATAAACGGCAGCAGAGCCGTGGCCGAGTGGTTAAGCACGTAGGCCTGTTAGCGTAAAGGTCTGGGTTTCGATTTCCGTCTGTGCTATAAAATTTTTTAGTTGTAACAAACCTGCCTTTCAACATTGTAATATCTAATTACGGGCTGATTAACGGCAAGAGAACCGTGGCCGAGTGGTTAAGCAAAGTGGTAGTGCAAAGGTCTGTGGTTCGATTCCCGGGTGTGCTATCAAAATTTTAAGTTGTACAAACCTGTAGAAAGCAACATTGTAATATCTAATTACGAGCTGATAAACGGCAAGAGAGCCGTGGCCGAGTAGTTAATCACGGTAGGCCTGTTAGGGCAAAGGTCTGGGGTTCGATTCTCGGCTGTGCTATCTACGTTTTAAGCTGTACAAACCTGTTGAAAGCAACATTGTAATATCTAATTACGAGGTGATAAACGGCAAGAGAGCCGTGGCCGAGCGGTTAAGCACGTAGGCCTGTTAGCGTAAAGGTCTGGGGTTCGATTCCTGGCCTATCACATAGGCCTGGTAGTGCAAAGGTCTGTGGTTCGATACCCGGCTGTGCTATCAAAATTTTAAGTTGTACAAACCTGTTGAAAGCAACATTGTAATATATAATTACGAGGTGATAAACGGCAGGAGAGCCGTGGCCGAGTGGTTAAGCACGTAGGCCTGTAAAGGTCTGGGGTTCGATTCTCGGCTGTGCTATCTACGTTTTAAGTTGTAAAAACCTGTTGAAAGCAACATTGTAATATACAATTACGAGGTGATGAACGGCTGGAGAGCCGTGGCCGAGTGGTTAAGCACGTAGGCCTGGTAGTGCAAAGGTCTGTGGTTCGATTCTCGGCTGAGCTATCTACGTTTTTAAGTTGTACAAACCTGTTGAAGCAACATTTGAATATCTAATTACGAGCTGATAAACGGCAAGAGAGCCGTGGCCGAGTCGTTAAGCACGTAAGTTAGTGTAAAGGTCTGGGGTTCGATTCCCGGCTGTGCTATCAAAATTTTAAGTTGTACAAACCTGTTGATAGAAACATTGTAATGTCTAATAACGTGCTGATAACGGCGGGAGAGCCGTGGCCGAGTGGTTAAGGACGTAGGCACGTAGGAACACTGGTTTTGAGTTATTGTCACGTGTATTATTGCTGATCGCCTTAGAGTAATTGTATATTATCTTCTAGTCATCGTTTTCAGCTGTTTTTACGTTCCATTTTGATAGAACCTAAACAGGAAGATACCAGATGTATTAATCTGAGGCGATCAAACAGCGATCAACAGGGCTTATTTTGCTCTTATACACGTGAGAACTGGTAGGGAACTGGTATCTTCCTGTTTAGGGTGTACTAAAATGGACCGTAAAAACAGCTCAAAACGATGACTAGAAGACGCAGTTAAAGACTGTTTTCTATGAAAATATACAATTACTCTATGGCGATCAACTGTTATACACGTGACAATAACTCGAAACCAGTGCTAGACACCACAATAAGCGCACTTACACGAAAGAACAGGATTACTTAAATGTATTCGTTTCAGGCGTTTAAACAGGTGTTACACTCCAGTTTCGGCTCTATGTGTATGAATCATTATTATATCTATAGACGACGACTAGAAACCACATTGACGCATTTAAAAGGAACGGTTTTATACGATGTTATAGAATCACTTAAATCTGAGGCGATCAAACGGCATATACACGTGAGGATAACTATTACAGAACTGCTATCCTCCTTTTTAGGTTCTTGGACCGTTAGAATAGCTCAAATCGACGACTAGAAGCCAACATTGACTGTTCTCGGCGATATTATAGAAATACTTAAATGTATTAATGTAACGCGATCAATTAGTGGTATCAGCAGTTATACACGTGACAATATTCAAAACAGTGCTAGATTGCTAGGGCATTTAAAGAACAGCTAAAACGACGATTAGAAACCTCACAGTTGTAATCAATGTTATAGAATCACTTAACTGAGAAGATTAACCGGGCTTATCTTGCTCTTATACACGTGACAACTGGTAGGGAACTGGTATCTTCCTGTTTAGGTTCTATCAAAATGGACCGTAGAAACAGCTCAAAACGATGACTAGAAGACTCAGTTAAAGACTGTTTTCTTGATAATATAGAATTACTCTAAGGCGATCAGCTGTTATACACGTGACAATAACTCAAAACCAGTGCTAGACACCACAATAGCGCACTTACACGAAAGAACAGGATTACTTAAATGTATTCGTTTCAGGCGTTTAAACAGGTGTTATACTCCAGTTTCGGCTCTATGTGTATGAATCATTATTATATCTAAAGACGACGACTAGAAACCACATTGACGCATTTAAAAGGAACGGTTTTATACGATGTTATAGAATCACTTAAATCTGAGGCGATCAAACGGCCTATACACGTGAGGATAACTATTACAGAACTGCTATCTTCTTTTTTAGGTTCTTGGACCGTTAGAAGAGCTCAAATCGACGACTAGAAGCCAACATTGACTGTTCTCTACGATATTATAGAAATACTTAAATGCATTAATCTAAGGCGATCAAATAGTGGGTATCAGCAGTTATACACGTGACAATATTCAAAACCAGTGCTAGATTGCTAGGGCATTTACAGAACTGTTCAGACAGCTAAAACGACGATTAGAAACCACACAGTGGTTAACAATTTTAAGTTGTACAAACCTGTTGAAAGCAACATTATAATATCTAATTACAAACTGATAAACGGCAAGAGAGCCGTGGCCGAGTGGTTAAGCACGTAGGCCTGGTAGTGCAAACGTTAGCGATTCTGTTAGCGATTCGATTCCCGGCTGTGCTATATACGTTTTAAGTTGTACAAACCTGTTGAAAGCAATATTGTAATATATAATTACGAGGTGATAAACGGCAGGAGAGCCGTGGCCGAGTGGTTAAGCACGTAGGCCTGTTAGAGTAAAGGTCTGGGGTTCGATTCCCGTCTGTGCTATAAAAATTTTTAGTTGTACAAACCTGCCTTTCAACATTGTAATATATAATTACGAGCTGATAAACGACAGGAGAGCCGTGGGCGAGTGGTTAAGCACGTAGGCCTGTTAGCGTAAAGGTCTGGGGTTCGATTCTCGGCTGTGCTATCTACGTTTTAAGTTGTACAAACCTGTTGAAAGCGACAATTACGAGGTGATAAACGGCCGGAGAGCCGTGGCCGAGTGGTTAAGCACGTAGGCCTGTTAGAGTAAAGGTCTGGGGTTCGATTACCGGCTGTGCTATAAAAATTTCAAGTTGTACAAACCTGTTGAAAGCAATATTGTAATATACAATTACGAGGTGATAAACGGCAGGAGAGCCGTGGCCGAGCGGTTAAGCACGTAGGCCTGTTAGCGTAAAGGTCTGGGGTTCGATTCTCGGCTGTGCTATCTACGTTTTAAGTTGTACAAACCTGTTGAAAGCAACAATTACGAGGTGATAAACGGCCGGAGAGCCGTGGCCGAGTGGTTAAGCACGTACGCCTGTTAGGGTAAAGGTATGGGTTTCGATTCCCGTCTGTGCTATAAAATTTTTTAGTTGTAACAAACCTGCCTTTCAACATTGTAATATCTAATTTCGGGCTGATAAACGGCAAGAGAACCTTGGCCGAGTGGTTAAGCACGTAGGCCTGGTAGTGCAAAGGTCTGGGGTTCGATACTCGGCTGTGCTATCTACGTTTTAAGTTATACAAACCTGTTGAAAGCAACAATGTAATATACAATTACGAGGTGATAAACGACAGGAGACCGTGGCCGAGTGGTTAAGCACGTAGGCCTGGTAGTGCAAAGGTCTGTGGTTCGATTCGCGGCTGTGCTATAAAAATTTTAAGTTGTACAAACCTGTTGAAAGCAACATTGTAATATATAATTACGAGGTGATAAACGGCAGGAGAGCCGTGGCCGAGTGGTTAAGCACGTAGGCCTAGAAATGTCTGGGGTTCGATTCTCGGCTGTGCTATCTACGTTTTAAGTTGTACAAACCTGTTGAAAGCAACAATGTAATATACAATTACGAGGTGATAAACGACAGGAGACCGTGGCCGAGTGGTTAAGCACGTAGGCCTGGTAGTGCAAAGGTCTGTGGTTCGATTCCCCGCTGTGCTATCAAAATTTTAAGTTGTACAAACCTGTTGAAAGCAACATTGTAATATATAATTACGAGCTGATAACCGGCAAGAGAGCCGTGGCCGAGCGGTTAAGCACGTAGGCCTGTTAGCGTAAAGGTCTGGGGTTCGATTCCTGGCCTATCACATAGGCCTGGTAGTGCAAAGGTCTGTGGTTCGATTCCCGGCTGTGCTATCAAAATTTTAAGTTGTACAAACCTGTTGAAAGCAACATTGTAATATATAATTACGAGGTGATAAACGGCAGGAGAGCCGTGGCCGAGTGGTTAAGCACGTAGGCCTGTAAAGGTCTGGGGTTCGAGGAAATCATGCAGGCTGCAGATTGTTCTGGCCAGTCCAACTTCTACAGTTGTGCGATGGCTGCACACGCGGAGGGCCTTTATGACCTTGGACCTATTGCGCAGTTGGTGGTTGCGCGTCCAGCGACACCGAACTGATTCCCCTGGCGGGAATATTCTCAGGGTGGACTTCCGTCTCCCTCCGTGTACAGTATTTTGGTCGTTTACTGTTTGTGTTGTGTTGGGCCCCGACCCTTTGTGTTCACACCTATTTATCCAAGTCATTGGGCGCATTTACTCTGGATTGTTTTTGATACACTCCAGACTGTTCATAGAATGAAGAAGGTGCAGTTTCCTGACCTTGAACTGTTCCTTACGTACAAGACTAAGTCCTTCCTCACGGCGCGTCATGATGTGGATGTATGATTGTGAGTCCTCCAGCAGGCTGTCAGCCTGGTTAGGTAAGTGTTATCACACCCAAAAGTTGATCCATACAACCCACCTTCCAACCAACAAATCCATGCTAAAATGTAGCTAGGCGGTTTGTCATAGGATTAAAATGCTTATTTTAGCATTAAAATTAAGTTTAATCCATACAAACCACCTAGCTACATTAAGTATGCCCTCCCAGCCATCCCCTCTATCCGTACTGGATCTTTTATGAGGTTTCCAAATTCGGCTGCAATGACAGGCCACTAGGGGCGCCACTAGGGGGCCTCTCCCATTGCGGGAGATTCAAATTCCCCGAATTTACCCAAGGTTGAGGATTGCCATGCTAAAATGTAGCTAGGTGGTTTGTATGGATTAAACTTAATTTTAATGCTAAAATAAGCATTTTTACCTATTTGTTCCCTACCGACCTCCCTTGGTGAAAAGGATAAGTGATAATACAGACTATTATTCCTTCCCAATAGTCTGTTGCAATTTCGGCCAAGTGACCATTCGACGTAGTGTCCGTTCGACATAAACAGCTTCACACGCTGAATGCAATATTTATACGCTATTCCTTGTTTTATCGCCCAAATACACGCGAGGATTGACTGATCAACTATATGCTTAATTCGTCTGTCATCTTTGTTTGTATCCTTCAATACTATCTTAGGGCTGATATTAAAATACACTACTAGTAATAGCAAATATTATAAACTACCGTTTGGTCATAAATATTGCAAATCATACGATCATGGATTATTACCTACCATGCCGCATGGATATCAGCTGTTTACCGAAGTTGCGATGGAAGTTTCGGTAATGAAGTTTGAGTACCGCGTGGAGTGAGGAGCTTCCTAAACATGGTAAGATCACCATTCCTTGAATGGTTCAAACAAACATTTTAATATATTCTCGTCTGCACAAAGTGAATGGTGTGGCGGCTTGTGGTGTAGGGACTTGGAAGTGTTAGTCTCGTCGGACATGGTCGATAATGAGTGAATTTCAGTACTACTTCCGGTGTCAAATGAGAAGTCGTAGAGGGCGCTTCGGTCGGGCAAGACTAAATTGCATGGAGTTGTGGTGCCACCTAGCGATCAAAACATGCGTTTTAATGAGTGCGCATGCGCGTCATGGCCATTTAGCCATGCACAGCAGAGGTACATCAAAGTTCATTTGGAGTTCAAGGTCATTTGAAGGTCAATTGTCTATTTATGCATGGCAAATTGTTTATAATAACTAATTCGAATGAATTGACCTCAAAGTGAATCGGATCCATGCTCATGGTCATTTAGTGCATGCGCAGTAGAGCATGGACCCGGTTCCCTTTGAGGTCAATGCATATTTAAAGTTCATTCGAATTAGAACAATTTGCCACGCATAAATAGACAATTGACCTTCAACTAACCTTGTCCTTTGACCCTCTGGACCCTGGCTAATACTTCAAAACAGGGAGAAATTGAAGTATTTGACCTTCAAATGACCTCTGATGTACCTCTGCTGCGCATGTGCTGCGCATGCGATAAATGACCATGCTGCGCATGTGCACTCAATTAAAACGCAATTTATTACTACTCTTGTCCAACCGCAGCGCCCTCAACGTCGGCAAGAGTAGTAAGTAAAAACCTAAGCGATCAAAACATGCGTTTTCATGAGTTTAAAAATTTCTTCCTGTTTTGAAGTATTAGCCAAGGTCCAGAAGGTCAAAGGTCAAGGTTAGTTGAAGGTCAATTGTCTATTTATGCATGGCAAATTGTTCCAATTCGAATGAACTTTAAATATGCATTGACCTCAAGTGAACCGGATCCATGCTCTGCTGCGCATGCGCTAAAGAACATGCTGCTCGTGCGCACTCATTAAAACGCAATTTATTTCTACTCTTGTCCGACCGCAGCACCCTCAACGTTATTAGTAAGTAATAAATTGCAAATACTTGTGGTGCCACCTAGCGTTCAGAGCATGCGAACAAAATGTATAATGTGGCACCACAACTACAACCTTTCAACATTGTAATATATAATTACGAGCTGATAAACGGTAGGAGAGCCGTGGCCGAGTGGTTAAGCACGTAGGCCTGTTAGCGTAAAGGTGTGGGTTCGATTCTCGGCTGTGCTATCAAAATTTTAAGTTGTACAAACCTGTAGAAAGCAACATTGTAATATCTAATTACGAGCTGATAAACGGCAAGAGAGCCGTGGCCGAGTGGTTAAGCACGTAGGCCTATTAGCGTAAAGGTCTGGGGTTCGATTCCCGGCTGTGCTATCTACGTTTTAAGTTGTATAAACCTGTTGAAAGCAACATTGTAATATACAATTACGAGGTGATAAACGGCAGGAGAGCCGTGGCCGAGTGGTTAAGCACGTAGGCCTGGTAGTGCAAAGGTCTGTGGTTCGATACCAAAATTTTAAGTTGTAGAAACCTGTTGAAAGTAACATTGTAATATCTAATTACGAGCTGATAAACGGCAAGAGAGCCGTGGCCGAGTGGTTAAGCACGTAGGCCTGTTAGCGTAAAGGTCTGTGGTTCGATACCCGGCTGTGCTATCAAAATTTTAATTTGTACAAACCGAGTGGTTTGCAACATTGTAATTAAGAGCTGATAAACGGCAAGAGAGCCGTGGCCGAGTGGTTAAGCACGTAGGCCTGTTAGCGTAAAGGTGTGGGTTCGATTCTCCGCTGTGCTATCAAAATTTTAAGTTGTATAAACCTGTAGAAAGCAACATTGTAATATCTAATTACGAGCTGATAAACGGCAAGAGAGCCGCGGTTAAGCACGTAGGCCTGTAAAGGTCTGGGGTTCGATTCTCGGCTGTGCTATCTACGTTCTAAGTTGTATAAACCTGTTGAAAGCAACATTGTAATATGCAATTACGAGGTGATAAACGGCAGAAGAGCCGTGGCCGAGTGGTTAAGCACGTAGGCCTGTTAGCGTAAAGGTCTGGTGTTCAATTCTCGGCTGTACTATCAAATTTTAAGTTGTACAAACCTGTTGAAAGGAACATTGTAATATCTAATTACGAGCTGGTAAACGGTAGGAGAGCCGTGGCCGAGTGGTTAAGCACGTAGGCCTGTTAGCGTAAAGGTGTGGGTTCGATTCTCGGCTGTGCTATCTACGTTTTAAGTTGTATAAACCTGTTGAAAGCAACATTGTAATATACAATTACGAGGTGATAAACGGCAGGAGAGCCGTGGCCGAGTGGTTAAGCACGTAAGCCTGGTAGTGCAAAGGTCTGTGGTTCGATACCAAAATTTAAAGTTGTAGAAACCTGTTGAAAGTAACATTGTAATATCTAATTACGAGCTGATAAACGGCAAGAGAGCCGTGGCCGAGTGGTTAAGCACGTAGGCCTGTTAGCGTAAAGGTCTGTGGTTCGATACCCGGCTGTGCTATCAAAATTTTAATTTGTACAAACCGAGTGGTTTGCAACATTGTAATTACGAGCTGATAAACGGCAAGAGAGCCGTGGCCAAGCGGTTAAGCACGTAGGCCTGGTAGTGCAAAGGTCTGGGGTTCGATTACCGGCTGTGCTATAAAAATTTCAAGTTGTACAAACCTGTTGAAAGCAATATTGTAATATACAATTACGAGGTGATAAACGGCAGGAGAGCCGTGGCCGAGCGGTTAAGCACGTAGGCCTGTTAGCGTAAAGGTCTGGGGTTCGATTCTCGGCTGTGCTATCTACGTTTTAAGTTGTACAAACCTGTTGAAAGCAACAATTACGAGGTGATAAACGGCCGGAGAGCCGTGGCCGAGTGGTTAAGCACGTACGCCTGTTAGGGTAAAGGTATGGGTTTCGATTCCCGTCTGTGCTATAAAATTTTTTAGTTGTAACAAACCTGCCTTTCAACATTGTAATATCTAATTTCGGGCTGATAAACGGCAAGAGAACCTTGGCCGAGTGGTTAAGCACGTAGGCCTGGTAGTGCAAAGGTCTGGGGTTCGATTCTCGGGTGTGGTATCAAAATTTTAAGTTGTACAAACCTGTAGAAAGCAACATTGTAATATCTAATTACGAGCTGATAAACGGCAAGAGAGCTGTGGCTGTGTAGTTAAGCACGGTAGGCCTGTTAGCGTAAAGGTCTGGGGTTCGATTCTCGGCTGTGCTATCTACGTTTTAAGTTGTACAAACCTGTTGAAAGCAACATTGTTATATACAATTACGAAGTGATAAACGGCAGCAGAGCCGTGGCCGAGTGGTTAAGCACGTAGGCCTGTTAGCGTAAAGGTCTGGGTTTCGATTTCCGTCTGTGCTATAAAATTTTTTAGTTGTAACAAACCTGCCTTTCAACATTGTAATATCTAATTACGGGCTGATTAACGGCAAGAGAACCGTGGCCGAGTGGTTAAGCAAAGTGGTAGTGCAAAGGTCTGTGGTTCGATTCCCGGGTGTGCTATCAAAATTTTAAGTTGTACAAACCTGTAGAAAGCAACATTGTAATATCTAATTACGAGCTGATAAACGGCAAGAGAGCCGTGGCCGAGTAGTTAATCACGGTAGGCCTGTTAGGGCAAAGGTCTGGGGTTCGATTCTCGGCTGTGCTATCTACGTTTTAAGCTGTACAAACCTGTTGAAAGCAACATTGTAATATCTAATTACGAGGTGATAAACGGCAAGAGAGCCGTGGCCGAGCGGTTAAGCACGTAGGCCTGTTAGCGTAAAGGTCTGGGGTTCGATTCCTGGCCTATCACATAGGCCTGGTAGTGCAAAGGTCTGTGGTTCGATACCCGGCTGTGCTATCAAAATTTTAAGTTGTACAAACCTGTTGAAAGCAACATTGTAATATATAATTACGAGGTGATAAACGGCAGGAGAGCCGTGGCCGAGTGGTTAAGCACGTAGGCCTGTAAAGGTCTGGGGTTCGATTCTCGGCTGTGCTATCTACGTTTTAAGTTGTAAAAACCTGTTGAAAGCAACATTGTAATATACAATTACGAGGTGATGAACGGCTGGAGAGCCGTGGCCGAGTGGTTAAGCACGTAGGCCTGGTAGTGCAAAGGTCTGTGGTTCGATTCTCGGCTGAGCTATCTACGTTTTAAGTTGTACAAACCTGTTGAAGCAACATTTGAATATCTAATTACGAGCTGATAAACGGCAAGAGAGCCGTGGCCGAGTCGTTAAGCACGTAAGTTAGTGTAAAGGTCTGGGGTTCGATTCCCGGCTGTGCTATCAAAATTTTAAGTTGTACAAACCTGTTGATAGAAACATTGTAATGTCTAATAACGTGCTGATAACGGCGGGAGAGCCGTGGCCGAGTGGTTAAGGACGTAGGCACGTAGGAACACTGGTTTTGAGTTATTGTCACGTGTATTATTGCTGATCGCCTTAGAGTAATTGTATATTATCTTCTAGTCATCGTTTTCAGCTGTTTTTACGTTCCATTTTGATAGAACCTAAACAGGAAGATACCAGATGTATTAATCTGAGGCGATCAAACAGCGATCAACAGGGCTTATTTTGCTCTTATACACGTGAGAACTGGTAGGGAACTGGTATCTTCCTGTTTAGGTTGTACTAAAATGGACCGTAAAAACAGCTCAAAACGATGACTAGAAGACGCAGTTAAAGACTGTTTTCTATGAAAATATACAATTACTCTATGGCGATCAACTGTTATACACGTGACAATAACTCAAAACCAGTGCTAGACACCACAATAGCGCACTTACACGAAAGAACAGGATTACTTAAATGTATTCGTTTCAGGCGTTTAAACAGGTGTTACACTCCAGTTTCGGCTCTATGTGTATGAATCATTATTATATCTATAGACGACGACTAGAAACCACATTGACGCATTTAAAAGGAACGGTTTTATACGATGTTATAGAATCACTTAAATCTGAGGCGATCAAACGGCATATACACGTGAGGATAACTATTACAGAACTGCTATCCTCCTTTTTAGGTTCTTGGACCGTTAGAATAGCTCAAATCGACGACTAGAAGCCAACATTGACTGTTCTCGGCGATATTATAGAAATACTTAAATGTATTAATGTAACGCGATCAATTAGTGGTATCAGCAGTTATACACGTGACAATATTCAAAACAGTGCTAGATTGCTAGGGCATTTAAAGAACAGCTAAAACGACGATTAGAAACCTCACAGTTGTAATCAATGTTATAGAATCACTTAACTGAGAAGATTAACCGGGCTTATCTTGCTCTTATACACGTGACAACTGGTAGGGAACTGGTATCTTCCTGTTTAGGTTCTATCAAAATGGACCGTAGAAACAGCTCAAAACGATGACTAGAAGACTCAGTTAAAGACTGTTTTCTTGATAATATAGAATTACTCTAAGGCGATCAGCTGTTATACACGTGACAATAACTCAAAACCAGTGCTAGACACCACAATAGCGCACTTACACGAAAGAACAGGATTACTTAAATGTATTCGTTTCAGGCGTTTAAACAGGTGTTATACTCCAGTTTCGGCTCTATGTGTATGAATCATTATTATATCTAAAGACGACTAGAAACCACATTGACGCATTTAAAAGGAACGGTTTTATACGATGTTATAGAATCACTTAAATCTGAGGCGATCAAACGGCCTATACACGTGAGGATAACTATTACAGAACTGCTATCTTCTTTTTTAGGTTCTTGGACCGTTAGAAGAGCTCAAATCGACGACTAGAAGCCAACATTGACTGTTCTCTACGATATTATAGAAATACTTAAATGCATTAATCTAAGGCGATCAAATAGTGGGTATCAGCAGTTATACACGTGACAATATTCAAAACCAGTGCTAGATTGCTAGGGCATTTACAGAACTGTTCAGACAGCTAAAACGACGATTAGAAACCACACATTGGTTAACAATTTTAAGTTGTACAAACCTGTTGAAAGCAACATTATAATATATAATTACAAACTGATAAACGGCAAGAGAGCCGTGGCCGAGTGGTTAAGCACGTAGGCCTGGTAGTGCAAACGTTAGCGATTCTGTTAGCGATTCGATTCCCGGCTGTGCTATATACGTTTTAAGTTGTACAAACCTGTTGAAAGCAATATTGTAATATATAATTACGAGGTGATAAACGGCAGGAGAGCCGTGGCCGAGTGGTTAAGCACGTAGGCCTGTTAGCGTAAAGGTCTGGGGTTCGATTCTCGGCTGTGCTATAAAAATTTTTAGTTGTACAAACCTGCCTTTCAACATTGTAATATATAATTACGAGCTGATAAACGACAGGAGAGCCGTGGGCGAGTGGTTAAGCACGTAGGCCTGTTAGCGTAAAGGTCTGGGGTTCGATTCTCGGCTGTGCTATCTACGTTTTAAGTTGTACAAACCTGTTGAAAGCGACAATTACGAGGTGATAAACGGCCGGAGAGCCGTGGCCGAGTGGTTAAGCACGTAGGCCTGTTAGAGTAAAGGTCTGGGGTTCGATTACCGGCTGTGCTATAAAAATTTCAAGTTGTACAAACCTGTTGAAAGCAATATTGTAATATACAATTACGAGGTGATAAACGGCAGGAGAGCCGTGGCCGAGCGGTTAAGCACGTAGGCCTGTTAGCGTAAAGGTCTGGGGTTCGATTCTCGGCTGTGCTATCTACGTTTTAAGTTGTACAAACCTGTTGAAAGCAACAATTACGAGGTGATAAACGGCCGGAGAGCCGTGGCCGAGTGGTTAAGCACGTACGCCTGTTAGGGTAAAGGTATGGGTTTCGATTCCCGTCTGTGCTATAAAATTTTTTAGTTGTAACAAACCTGCCTTTCAACATTGTAATATCTAATTTCGGGCTGATAAACGGCAAGAGAACCTTGGCCGAGTGGTTAAGCACGTAGGCCTGGTAGTGCAAAGGTCTGGGGTTCGATTCTCGGCTGTGCTATCTACGTTTTAAGTTATACAAACCTGTTGAAAGCAACAATGTAATATACAATTACGAGGTGATAAACGACAGGAGACCGTGGCCGAGTGGTTAAGCACGTAGGCCTGGTAGTGCAAAGGTCTGTGGTTCGATTCGCGGCTGTGCTATAAAAATTTTAAGTTGTACAAACCTGTTGAAAGCAACATTGTAATATATAATTACGAGGTGATAAACGGCAGGAGAGCCGTGGCCGAGTGGTTAAGCACGTAGGCCTAGAAATGTCTGGGGTTCGATTCTCGGCTGTGCTATCTACGTTTTAAGTTGTACAAACCTGTTGAAAGCAACAATGTAATATACAATTACGAGGTGATAAACGACAGGAGACCGTGGCCGAGTGGTTAAGCACGTAGGCCTGGTAGTGCAAAGGTCTGTGGTTCGATTCCCCGCTGTGCTATCAAAATTTTAAGTTGTACAAACCTGTTGAAAGCAACATTGTAATATATAATTACGAGCTGATAACCGGCAAGAGAGCCGTGGCCGAGCGGTTAAGCACGTAGGCCTGTTAGCGTAAAGGTCTGGGGTTCGATTCCTGGCCTATCACATAGGCCTGGTAGTGCAAAGGTCTGTGGTTCGATTCCCGGCTGTGCTATCAAAATTTTAAGTTGTACAAACCTGTTGAAAGCAACATTGTAATATATAATTACGAGGTGATAAACGGCAGGAGAGCCGTGGCCGAGTGGTTAAGCACGTAGGCCTGTAAAGGTCTGGGGTTCGAGGAAATCATGCAGGCTGCAGATTGTTCTGGCCAGTCCAACTTCTACAGTTGTGCGATGGCTGCACACGCGGAGGGCCTTTATGACCTTGGACCTATTGCGCAGTTGGTGGTTGCGCGTCCAGCGACACCGAACTGATTCCCCTGGCGGGAATATTCTCAGGGTGGACTTCCGTCTCCCTCCGTGTACAGTATTTTGGTCGTTTACTGTTTGTGTTGTGTTGGGCCCCGGCCCTTTGTGTTCACACCTATTTATCCAAGTCATTGGGCGCATTTACTCTGGATTGTTTTTGATACACTCCAGACTGTTCATAGAATGAAGAAGGTGCAGTTTCCTGACCTTGAACTGTTCCTTACGTACAAGACTAAGTCCTTCCTCACGGCGCGTCATGATGTGGATGTATGATTGTGAGTCCTCCAGCAGGCTGTCAGCCTGGTTAGGTAAGTGTTATCACACCCAAAAGTTGATCCATACAACCCACCTTCCAACCAACAAATCCATGCTAAAATGTAGCTAGGCGGTTTGTCATAGGATTAAAATGCTTATTTTAGCATTAAAATTAAGTTTAATCCATACAAACCACCTAGCTACATTAAGTATGCCCTCCCAGCCATCCCCTCTATCCGTACTGGATCTTTTATGAGGTTTCCAAATTCGGCTGCAATGACAGGCCACTAGGGGCGCCACTAGGGGGCCTCTCCCATTGCGGGAGATTCAAATTCCCCGAATTTACCCAAGGTTGAGGATTGCCATGCTAAAATGTAGCTAGGTGGTTTGTATGGATTAAACTTAATTTTAATGCTAAAATAAGCATTTTTACCTATTTGTTCCCTACCGACCTCCCTTGGTGAAAAGGATAAGTGATAATACAGACTATTATTCCTTCCCAATAGTCTGTTGCAATTTCGGCCAAGTGACCATTCGACGTAGTGTCCGTTCGACATAAACAGCTTCACACGCTGAATGCAATATTTATACGCTATTCCTTGTTTTATCGCCCAAATACACGCGAGGATTGACTGATCAACTATATGCTTAATTCGTCTGTCATCTTTGTTTGTATCCTTCAATACTATCTTAGGGCTGATATTAAAATACACTACTAGTAATAGCAAATATTATAAACTACCGTTTGGTCATAAATATTGCAAATCATACGATCATGGATTATTACCTACCATGCCGCATGGATATCAGCTGTTTACCGAAGTTGCGATGGAAGTTTCGGTAATGAAGTTTGAGTACCGCGTGGAGTGAGGAGCTTCCTAAACATGGTAAGATCACCATTCCTTGAATGGTTCAAACAAACATTTTAATATATTCTCGTCTGCACAAAGTGAATGGTGTGGCGGCTTGTGGTGTAGGGACTTGGAAGTGTTAGTCTCGTCGGACATGGTCGATAATGAGTGAATTTCAGTACTACTTCCGGTGTCAAATGAGAAGTCGTAGAGGGCGCTTCGGTCGGGCAAGACTAAATTGCATGGAGTTGTGGTGCCACCTAGCGATCAAAACATGCGTTTTAATGAGTGCGCATGCGCGTCATGGCCATTTAGCCATGCACAGCAGAGGTACATCAAAGTTCATTTGGAGTTCAAGGTCATTTGAAGGTCAATTGTCTATTTATGCATGGCA
>CAXAKH010000064.1:0-14362 GCA_963969325.1 Lycopodina hypogea | reverse complement strand
TATCAGTATTCCATTATGTTATATATTCAACAATATTATTGCTTGTTAGTCAGATCACCTAAATGCTTAATTATATCAGGCAAGTTTATTCTTTGTGTCAACATATGTATATGCACCTCTCATCCTACAGTATAATACTGGTCATGTGCTAGCATACCTCAGATCCGTATATTATATATCCCAGATTTAACATATACTCCGGTATTTGTGTTATATAATATTGTGCTAATACACTTTAGATCCGTATAGTATATATCTCAGACATTATATCTCAGACATTACATGTACTCCGGTATTTTTGTTACTTAATTCTGTGCATTGTATATACCATATATTCAAATATGCCATTCCATATTACCTTTCACATATTGTATATCTTACATATTCAACCACATAGTTTATAATTCAAATTCTACCTCTCTCACATATTGTATATCTTACATATTCAATCACATAATGTATAACTTAAATTTTCTGTAAGAGATAGCTCTGTAACTCAGTCAGTGCCCTGCACATATCAATCTATAGTACAAGCCCAAATGCTTTCTTAATACCACACTACCGGCCCATGTAATTCCATGTGTTACTCTGTTATCACATCTGCAATCCCTATAATGCATACTATATACCTACATATATTATCTTATCACATCTGCAATTCCTATAATGCATACTATATATCTACATGTTATCTTACTATGTATCCATGTTCATATGTTACATATCAATGTATCCAGCGTTAAAACTTTAATAATACTTCAGTTCACTTATTTGTTCCCTTATTATTTCCTTCCTTGGTTCCATATTACCAGTTTACTTCATCGCTACTCAGTTCTATGGTTCTTAAGGTTTACCATATCTATTGCAAATTATTTAAATACACATTTTATTCTTTAATTTGGTATTATTCCCTGCCAACCTCGCCTCCCCGCCTCGCTCATATATTCTGCCTTGCGGCTTATGTCCCACCGGCACCACCTACATATCAGAGCTATTAATATTAACTCCAATCACACCTCTTGCTATGACTCCAAGGTGCAACATTCCGATTTTACCGATCTTACCCATGACTTGGATGTCATTGGCATCACAAAGACCCACTTGGCTATGGAATCCGATGTCCAAAAGCAGGGCTACAAGCACTATGCTATAGTCCGAAAAAAAGCAACTCTCGCCAGAGCCCACTCCGGAGGCATTGCCGTCCTTGTTAAACAATCATTAGCTCCCCACACCTCTATGTGCAAATGGTCTAATCCTAGCTGCCTGACCATTCGCATCAATGGCGCCTCTCTGGGTTTAACCCAGGATCTTTATCTCATCATGGTTTATATTCCCCCCGAAAACAGTTCCTATCTTAAATCAACCGGTAATAACCCCTTCGACCTCCTCCTTCAGGCTCACAACCGCATCCCCCCTATGGCACATGTTATTTGGATGGGTGACTTCAATGCCCACCTGGATCAGGAGAATAGCTCCTCTCCGCATGTCACCCCCGATCTCCTTCCGGCTCTACATTTCGACCTTGCATCAGCTGATCCCCCGGCCAGGGTATCCCTCGATCGCTGAAAGGTGGACTCGTATGGCAAAAAGCTCCTCCAGCTCTGTGGTAACAGAGGCCTCACTATCCTCAACGGGTGTACTCTGGGAGATTCACAAGGGTATTTCACATACGAATGTGGTCCTATCCATAGTGTTATCGATTACGCCATAGTATCTCTGTCAATATGGCCCCTGGTCCGCAATTCCCACGTTGATCACCACAACCCCATTATGTCCGACCACTCCCTAATCCGTTTGGAACTGAATTTAGCTGGTTCCAAGGACATCATCCACCCACCTGCGTCGGGCCGTTCCCCTCTCCTTAAGTTTGACTGGTCGTCCGAAGCCATGGAACGCCTCCGTATTCGCTTCAGTTCCCCCCATTTCCTCCTCCAAATCCAACTCCTTGAGGCCAGGCTTAACCTACCGGATCCGGATATCAACCAAATTGTTTCGGACCTCTCCGCCCTCCTGCTTGATACTACCAAGCAGGTCGTCAAATTCCATAGACGGGGCCCCCCTTCTCGTAAACAAAAATCTGCTAGGAAGTGGTATGACCCATCCCTACGGACCCTCAAGTCGGAGATCCACCAACTTAGCCTTCAGGCGCGTTCCAATCCAACCTCCCATCTCCTCCAATCCATCCGTGCCAAGACCAAGGCCTATAGGAGCCTCCTCATGTCTCTTTGGAAGACCTTACCTCCTTTTTCCGCACGCTCTATAAGGACGCATCCCTAGGAACAGATGCGCAGAGTAATCCGGATCTCACCTTTACCTGCTCTGATTACTTCAGATCCTCCAACACGCCTAAGTCTGTCTTGGAGGACCCGCTGGAACAGCCCCTCACCCCTTCCGAACTTTCCCAGGTCATTAAGAGGCTGCCACTGGCTAAAGCCACAGGTCTTGACAATGTCTCAAATGAGATGCTCTGTCTCATCGGTCCACTCCACCTCCCCTTTTTCACAAACTTGTTCAACCAGATCTATTCTACGGCCTGCTTCCCCTCAATTTGGAAACAAGCTTACATATCTACTCTCCACAAAAAAGGGGCCAAGCAAGATCCGGCAAATTATCGCCCTTTGTCTATAACCAGCTGCCTTGGAAAGCTATTTACTGGCTCGCTTAATGAACGCCTTATGGCCTTTATGATCTGCAAAAACATTGCCCACCCCTTCTAAGGTGCATTTACTAGAGATCTTCAAGGCACTGACCATATCTTCCTTGCCAATACCCTTATTAATCAGGCCAAATTCCTTGGCCACCCCCTTTATGCGGCTTTTATTGATCTACAAAAGGCCTACGATAGTGTTTGCCGCCCTCTCCTGTTTAGGAAAATGGTCATGGCAGGACTGGGTCCTAAGTTCTGCAATATTGTTGAAGATATACCGGGTCAAAGTTGGCAGTAAGCTAGGCTCCTCCTTCTCCACAAATGTGGGTCTCCGCCAGGGCAACCCCTTATCCCCGTTATTGTTCAACCTCTTTATAGCCGACATTATTTTTGCCTTCACTTCCAGTTGCTCCCCTCCGTTGATCCAGGACCTCCCCGTCCTTTCGGTCCAATTTGCGGACAATATCTGCAATTTTGCTACCACCCTTGAGGGCATCCGTGAATCCCTTAGATGCACCCTACAATATTGCCACGCCAACAGACTTCGAGTTAACATGCATAAGTTGTGCTACACTATATTTAACGCCCCCAGTTCCACCCACCACCCTGATCTGGCTGTCACAGGCCAACTGCTCAGCTACGAATCCAAACCCTGCTACCTAGGGGTCTGCCTGTCAGACAATAAAGCTGAGCAGAACTCCATAATGCTCCAAAAAGCATCCCGGGTATCTTATGCCCTTCGATCCATGGTCGACAACACGGTTGCGGCGAAAGTGGTCAATAAGCTCTACGAACAATTTATCGAGCCCATTCTCCTCTACACAGTGGTATGGTTGATAAATCTGGTCCTATCGAAACCTCTACTCCATCCTCCCAACTGAGGATACCTGGAAAAAATTCATCTACCCACATTACTTGCTAAATGAATCTACCCCGGTACTAGCTGTCCGTGCTGAGTTTGGTTCCTACCCTACCTTTGTGGCCGGCATCTCCCATTTGGCAAAATACATGTCTTACATTACCCAGGAGGCAGCCCCTCCCCTGGTCTGCAAAGCTGTCCTCACCCAAAAAATCATTGCTGCAAAAACCAAATTTAATTGGTGGTCCAATTCATGGCGCATCCTAGGCCACTTCCAGGTCCAGGAATCTGATCCATCCGACCCCCCCCTCCAGCTGCCTAAAAGATGAGATCCATTCACAATACCGCTGCTGGTGGTTACGACACCTTGCAAACCCCAACAACTACCCTAAACTCCGTACTTACCGCCTCTTCAAGACCTCATTCGGCACCTCCCCATTCCTCGATACAGGCCCATATTACCCCCGCCCAGCCCTCCTATGCTTCCATTGTTCCAATCATCGACTCGATATCGAACTCGGTCCTCATCTAAATATCCCTCGAGAAGAAAGATCCTGTAGGTTCTGCAACAAACCAAATATCGGCGCTGAGTTCCATCTTTTCCAGTGCGTAGCCTTCATGGACCTCCAGGTTCTCTGTGGTGTCAATATCACCTCCTTCCCCCAGTTCATTGCTTCCATGCAAACCCTTGAGATCCATGTACAGCGATACATATCGCTCGTTATGTCCTGTATCAAGCTCCGATAACTCCCCCAAGATCCCCCTCGGATCTTTATACACCCCATTTACACCTCACTATTACACATTTACCCCCATATTTATATACAAATTTATCTTTACAGCCATTACCCATAATTTTACTCTTTATTTCCATTCCAATGTTTGTTCTTCTAACTGATGTCTATGTACTTGCTATGTATGACAAGGTGAATAAACATGTCTTAAATCGTAAATCGTTTAATTTAGTTTTACCATATTTAAAAGGTTTAAGTACTGTATCTATATATAGGTATCAATTGATATTAAATATTTAAAACAACTCTCCAGTTTCAGAGCTCCCAGTTGTGGTTGCTATTCGCATATCAGGCCCTACATTCATTTATGATATATTCTTGAATATAAATATTAATTTTGTCAGCCTTAATAAATAAAATATTCCCGTTTAATTGAAATACTTGATTCAATGATGAGCATGGCTAATAATGTTTTGGTAGTAGGCGAAAGACTATGATATTCCAGATATGTTCCCGCAAAACACGTTAATTCTTTACAATAATTAAATCATGATATATATCAAAGTTAACAGATCTCTCAGCCAATTTGAACTGAGTGTAAGGAATGAGATGAATGTACTCATCGTTGCGTAATTATCGTGAAGTCAAAATGTGGGACACATTGAGCCAAATGCATGAACATAATACGGGCAAGTAAGTACATTGTACATATAGGCAAGGTGTATGTAATATAAGGGCCTATATTGAACACAATCGTCCATTATTTTAGTACCCTTAATAATTAGGCTACCAGTTTTAAACGCACATTTCCATGTACAATAAGCCTTACTTGTGCTGGTTTAATTACCGTGATTCTAGTTTCAAGTCACGATTTTCCGTTTAATAGAAATTGAGAATAAACACCATTTATCATCAACTGAGATGTTGTAAATTATAAAAGTAAACATCTGCTGCATGTGGTACTTATGATGCGACAGTACTAGTCTAGCCTAAATGGATCTACCGGCCCTATATTGACTTCCTACTCAGGCTCAGCTTATTTTACTCTGCAATAAGTGCCAAGGGTCTCCACCAACAGGGTCTATTACAATTTGCTAAAAACCTTTCTTATTTCACTCATTTCAACAAATCTCCATCAAACAGTACCCAAGAAATCATTAAAAAAAAAAAGCTATTCTGAACTTCCATCCAAATCGTTTGCTCAAAGGTGCCAGAAAGATTGAGTTCCATCAGAATAGCTCTCACAGTCTGGCGTGTGTTTACGCCTACACGCGCCCAGGAAAATGTCACGATGAGTTGCTAGGAAGGCATATTTTTCAGCTATTCTAATGAGGTATTCTTATTGCCAGCCAGGAGAATTCCCATCAGAATAGCTTTTCATAAGAATAGCTCGTTGAAGACCCCTGAAGTGCTAAGAGCTTACAAATTTATTTACGAGAATATTGGTGTACGCTCCCTAGACATTTAATTCTTGAAAGTATTTTATTACTATTAATAAAACTATTTGTCCTTAGATTTGAACGACATTTTGGAATGATTTTATTTCGTATCTAATTAAGTTCTAGTTGGCACATTATAATGCTGTAACGCACGCGTTGTGCTGGTGTATCCGCTAGTAAGTTATCCTATATAAGTATCTATGCTCATTATATTAAAGAGGCCTAATCGGAGAGGAAGGGTGAAGGTACATTCACTCTTGAAAGGAACATATTATGGGTGGAGAAGATCATTTAGACAGTTGTAAAGTTTGCACTACAGAAGGCTAGATTATACTTTGTTAAAAACCATTGTCCATTTCGAGGAAATGAAATAAATCATTATGACGGAAAGTAAAGATGTCAACGGTAAAGAGTATGTAGATGGAATGCCTTCCACCGACCACGAGTTAATGACGAATGTCAAAGCTGAGAAAACAGAATCGTCGATTTTCACAGTGCCACAGGATGTAGGATACAGTTGGTGGATTGTTGTAGGTTAGTAGATTTAATCTTGAATTGAAATAATTGATAAGTATCGGCACGAAAACAAATTCTTCAAAAAACACACCCTAGTGTGTTTTCAATTTTGAGTGAATTATTACAACTTGAACGCAAATTATCTGAAACGAAAATGGTGAAAATTAGTACAGTGAAAAAGGTCAGAACGCAGTTAGATCTATTAATGAAACTGTATAGGCCTATATTATATATAATAATGTGTAAAGCCTTGTGCAAATCTACTGTCTTTAGGTAGTTTATGGGGACAAAAGGCTTGGTAACACCTAATCCTTGTAAACTATACTTTTCAGCATGTTTTATTACGAACGTGTTGGTAGTGGGTTTATTGTTGAGGACGATAGGAATCCTCTTCCTTGCCATCACCGACCACTTTGACGTTCCCACCACTACCACCGCATGGATACCGGGCACTCTGACTGGATTCGCCATGATCGGATGTACGTGTCTTTTTTTAAAAAAAAACCTGAATAGACTCCAACTTTTAATATAAAGTAATGTATACAAGTCATATATTATTGAATTTATATATTCTTGATCATCAATGCAGCATGTCATGGTCAGGGCGTTCATCGCATGATTATAATTATCAGCTCAGTTAAAATAACTTCTTGCCGATACAATATACATATTTTCCTATTTTGAACGTGGTATATTAATATTAAATTCCAGCTGCAGGAGCAGGATTCCTGTCTGAGAAGTTAGGCCCACGCCCAGTGGTCTTTACCGGTGCTGTACTCGGGTCGGTGGGATTCATCATCAGCTCATTTATCACCAAAATAGAATATCTCTACCTGACACTAGGCATTATGCCGGGTCTGGCATTTGCATGTAGCTACGCTCCCACAGTCAGTCACGTGGCGAAATATTTCACTGCCAGAAGGAGTTTGGCTACTGGTTCTGGGATGGCAGGGTCGGGGATAGGAGCTTTTGTGGCAGCACCGTTGACAACATACCTGCTGGAAGAGTACAGTCTTAGTGGAACGCTGCTCATTCTGGGTGGCTTTATCTTTAATCTGGCTGTAGCAGCCATGCTTCTCAGACCAGTGAGTTTTTACGAGAGGAAACTCAAGCGTGATAAACAGGGGAAATTACCCCAAGTTAATCAAAACAACAAGGAAACGTCGGTGGACAGAAAAGCTGATGCCAAAGCCAAAGCCAATGGAAATTTGGCACCAATTGCGAATGAAAATGGACAATTGAAAACAGTCACTGATTTGTCTGAAAATAACACAGAAAATAAAATAGAAAAGAAAAGGCATGTGATTGTCACCATTATATGTAACAGGGGATTCATCATATTGGCAAGTATCATGTTCCTACTCTCTGTCGGGTATTACAACATAGCCACTATAGTTCTACCAGCCTGGGGCGACGAGCAGGAACTCGAGGCAGCCGAAATCGGTTTAGTTTTATCCATATTCGGGGGCTGTGACGCCTTTGGTAGGGTACTTTTCAGTGCCTTTAATGACAAACAGTACATCTCAACAGCCTCTCTCCTGTCTGGGAGTATGCTTTGCACCGGAGGCCTGACATTTTTACTTATATATGTTGGAAACAACTTTCTAAGTCTTGCAATTATCTGCGCCTTCAATGGATTCTTCATTGGCTGTATGCCTCCATTACAAGCAATACTAGTAGTTCAAATAATTGGATTAGAAAATCTACAAACGGCGTTTGGAATCCTTTTCATGCTGGGACTTCCTCAAATCTTCATTCAACAAGGATTTGGTAAGATTATGATCAGAAAATCTCTATTGACTAGTATGTATGTTGGGCATTTCACAGCAGTCTATCAGTACAGTCCATGTTCAATTGTTTAATATTTCCTTTCCAGCTCAGTTGAACGAAATGACCGGCAGTTGGACGATCCCATTGGTTATTTGTGGAGGAAGTTTTGTTACTGGTGGTGTCATTCTCATCTTCCTACACTGCTACTTGAACCACGTCAAATCACGCAAACCAAAAATAATATCTGAAGCTGAATTACCCGACTTACAGATTACTAGACTATGAAATCGTAGTTAAAACGGAAACATTTCTGACAAACTGAGCGTTTGCAATTAATAAATAAATTTAGACAGAGCAGTGAAATATCGAAATGCGAAATGTTATTAATGGTCTATGTTTTGGCCCATAAAGTCCAATGTCTGTTTCAAAATATGCATGTTATCGACGGATATTAAGAGAAAACAAAACTCAAGTGTGCATTTGTAGTACTGTCTTTATTGCAAGGTCTCCTACAGATGTCACAAATGCATTGTTAGGAGGATCCACAGATCCACAATGTAAAATATTTCATACAATTTACAATCATAATATAAATTATAGTGGCTCTAAAACCAACACTTGTTCTTGAAAAGACAAAGTTGACCAAAGAATTTTTTGGATAAAATTGCACCCTTATATCTAATATTATCCAGTATAACTTGAACATATGAAACAACAGACGACGAATGTAGTTGAATGTCATTGGGACCTAAGGTAGCATAATTAATTTGAATTATTGCATGGCTGAACAGAAGTTCAAATAAATAACAAGGTGATAGTGATAGCAGTCAACCTTGGCAGTCATAAAGTGGGACATATTAGAGTACTTAAACTCCAATACATTACTGTCTATGTATTTAGGAGCTTGTTTGGGGGACTACAAATAAAAGAAACTCAGTACACTGATGAACTGATGAAATTAATGAGAGTGACACGTTCATGTACTAACAGATGACCCAGCAAGAATCCCTCAACTGCACTCTTGTATCTGGATACAGGACGAATGTTATCAACTCTTACCAGAAGAAAACATATCACGTGCACAATTACACGCCTCAGATACAGCCATGGGTGTAAAACAAGGAATTACTTCCAAAATACTGCACAACATACTACTGGTTAACGAACATTGCAGGGGGAAGGTACCCAAATCAGAACTTTCAGACTCAAAACTCCAGGTGTAGATATACAACGGGATAATGAACAAAGTAAATAAATGACATTATCGGACTCGAGGAAATAAATGAGTAACCTGATCTGATACGTAACATTAGATACGTTGTGGACTGTTAAACATATAAACTCACTTGTCTCAACTAATCTGTACCAAATCTGTTTAAAGTGGAGTCCTGTGTCAGTACCTTGATGTGTAGAAAGTGGATACTGGGCACGAGTATGTAAACTTACTATAAACCTCCAACTAATTTACTCTTTCGTTGGAAGTTGTGATGGGTAGATGGCAAAATGTCTAGGCAACTTTGATGAGATGTCTTATACAGATGTTTGTGACTTCATAACACATCGTGTATTGTATTATTTAAGTGACCTATTTCTGCTTGAAATGCTTCAACTTTCAATCATCGTGCAAGACAGAGCTAACATAAATATATAAAGAGATCCTATTAAAATGCTGATTACACATGAATAAATATGTAAATAATCTATACAAAAACATTTAAATATTGCAACAATCCACATCAAAGCTTTTCCAGAGCTTTGGTAAACCTCAAGGTCGAAAGGAAACTAAAACCCAGCTCCTTCCGTAAGGTTGTGTAAAATGTCTCGGGGGCCACTCTCTGCATCCTAATAACTTGAACGAGTAACTCGCCATTGACATGTTTGAATCTGCAACAATATACATATAACATATAATGAAAATTTAAACAAATAAATACTACTTTACCTTAAATAACACTACTGTTTGAATCAAAGAAGTTGGAATTTTGGGTCTTGAGTATAAACTATTCAGATTAATGCATTCCAATAATTAAAGCATATGGCATAAAAGTTATGGAAGTGGTTTGCAACAGGTGTTCTTGAACACCATATAGAGGAAAGATTCTTACTTGTCTGTCACTGAATTCAAATCGTTATCCTTAAGCCAGCGTATCACATCTTCTGTAGCCCAGCTTAGCACCTTAGAATATTTATTATCTTCTGTGGATGATAGAGTTGACCGTGGGGACTCTGACCTTGAAGGCATGTGGTTGACTACCATAGGTGGCGACATCTGCATGGCGACCTGATTGGCTGGTATAGGTGAGGGCATGGCCTGGGCAGTGTTGGCGTAGCTGATTGGCTGAACCACCATTGGTGTGGGGAACATGGCAGTTATGGAAGCTGGTGTGACAGGTCTACTCACTAAAATGACATGAAAATGATAAGTCTGTTAATATCATACAGTTCTGTTCTCAATAATACAATGTCAAGGAATTCACTGAATTTACAATGTATATATCAGTTTCGTAGACACATGTATTGTTACACACATTCTGTTGGTGGATCAGACTTTATCTTCCCTCTCTGCCCCAGCTCCCGTATCAGGTTGGCCATCATAACCTCCAGATTTTCGTCTCGACTAAAGTCAAAGTACATTTTGGCACCAATTAGCTTTCCAAACCATCCATCTGCATTGTATTTCGGTTGTATCCGTAAGGGCAAGATGTCTTTCCGGCGTCGACAAGCATACTCCGCCTCTGATGGGAGAAAGTGAGTTTATGGAGTTAAGTGTAAACAAGTTTTAGCAGAATTTAATTCGTCATGCTCACTTTTTTAAAGGACTGGCTAAATATAGTCAAGTATAAGTGCCAGGCAGACGTGAGATACTGACAGATCTCATACACACCTGTTCGACAGCTTGGACTGTCTTTGTACTTTTGAGTCATACAGACTAGCACCACTGTTGACTTGTCTACAGCCTCCACACTCGACTCCAACGACGCACCAACTGTAAAGTGCAGAAAGCTGTTGTGTTACTTTAAAGAATTCAGGTTGTATATGATCAACAGTTCAGCATTAATCAACAGTTTACTATTGAATTAAGTAGCTTAACCTATACAACAAAGGTACGTACAGAAAACATGACATGCATTGGATGATAAACAAATACACATAGACCCAGATATTGACTTACATGGACTCCCTTGGTAAAGCAATATAGAGAAAGAAAACCATATACAGTGGATGACATAAACACTATCAGCTCTAGTAGTAGTACACCTCTACATCTACATAATACTATACGTAATACGCTAGTAGTATATTAAACAAATGTAATGTAGCTCACAAGAGTGTTATGAAATGAATTGAATAACTCACTCATGTTGTCGGCATCCATCCACACTTTATAACCTGCTGTTTTCAGTCTGTCCCTGATTTTCAGTAGTACATGTTTAGCCGCCCACTGGTAGCTGATCATTACCTGGCCAGGCTCATTGGCAGACGCTGATGGAAAATGACAAGTTCATGATTATACAATAAGTAACATATAAAAAGAAGCAGCAGCTTAATTCAGAATGGATCATCTTTATATAGTGTATGATTTATTAGATATTGAGTACAGTGACGTACCGGAAAGACCTGGCGTACTGTGTCTGCTCCGGTAACTTCCTTGTAGCACCCATAATGCCCCTCTGGCGGCACGGCGGATCTCCTCCCGCGTACTTCCATTGACTAAACCTTCCAAGACTGTAGGAAATCATACATCTGTCAGTAACATACACATACACTACATGACTTTACTAATTTTAAATAACTCAGGGTAGGAAAAAAAATATGACAGATTAGCAGTTCATGATGAAAGGGCATTCTGGCAGCACAACAGAAAGCAAACGCGATGCACATTCTCTCTAAATCGAGCTTTGCGATGGGCAATGTAGATGTTCTTGACATTCTCGGGTGCAGTTTTGTGACTAGTGATTCCGGTGTGTTTACCCAGCTTGATAAGTAAAATAAATTCTACAAAATATGAAACTAGGTTGTAATATTTTTTGAGATAATCAGAGTATTTTCGATAGCTCTCCAGCCATCGTAGGACACGTACAGCAACAAACTGTGACAAGGCACACCACATCACATAACAATAATCCTCATCATTTGCATAATGGAATCTCTATCCTACAATAATACCATTTCACAAGACACTGCAGAACAGTGCTTGATCTCAAATCCACTTATCCGCCGCGGTAATGAAGTTATATAGAAGGCGGCGTGTTAGCTGTTCAATCACCTTAATCACTGATTAATCACAGTGAACTTAATATTATCGCAGACTTGAAAGGCAGCGGGATACTACTAGGAATTATCAGCAAGATAAGACGACACCTCGGGGACAAATCTACTCTTCAGTTCACCGATCAGCTTGTGAATACAAAAACGAATACTTTCTAGACGTAATGATGAAAGCAGACAAGAACAATTCATACAAACTCTATAGCTTTGCCGAGACTGATAAGACTTTACTCAAAACATAGGGCCGGTGTGTTTACAAAAACAAAGAAGAGTTAGATTCTGGGTATATCGAAGATAATGTCTGTCGGCTTGGGGAGTAAAAATGGTGCTTTTGTTTTGATTACCTTGCAAACACTTTGGGTCTTCTAGCAGTGTTTTGCGGTTGCTTTCATTGAAGGAGAACATCCAGAGACCCTGCGTGGCAATGAGCTGCTCCTCCTCCGAGCATGATGGCTCTAACAGACGTATGTAGAGCGCCAGGGCCCCCTTCTTCACCAACCTCTCTTTGTTTGACTCGCATGATGCCAGACGGTTCACAGCTGAAATGTTAAACAGAAACGGTCAGGGCAAATAGTTTACAAAACACGCATTGTAAGCATTCTCGTAGAAAAATGTCGGAGCATGGATTTAAACAGTCGTCAGTTCAGCCTAAATACTGTTAGGATTAAGGATAATTGGGATTAGTTAGCATAAACGAGTTGAATTACCTCAATGTGTGCACCTTTAGAGTACTACTACCCAACTAGGGGCAAAGAACATACTACAAAATTACTTTAGTGTGGTAACCATGTTTATTTACGCATTGAAATCTGAAAAGGAACTCTTGAAACTGTGTCCATAGATCGATGTCGTCCTCCCATGATACTCTTCATGTGTAATATATTAATGGGACAGAGACGGGAACTATGAGGTGTAGGAATTCTAAACTGACCTATAACTGCCCAGATAAACTATAAACACACCGGGCAGCCAGCTAGGGAGTGGTGTGTGAGGGCCACAGACGTCCCTGCCTGGTCACCTGGAGGGCCTGCCACTTTCCATAGGCCAAGGCGCACAAACAGCCGGCCCACCTTCCACAACCCCCTTGTGGCTGGAATTCCTGCGAATCAGCCAGAGGTGGTAATTGGGCCCAGCAGTGGGACATCATTCATCGCACTCACAACATATCGATAAACCAGGGGTCACTACCTGCATAACACATACCCTAGCCGCCAAGTGACATGCTAACCTTACAATGTATAGCTATGCTGCTCTGACATCACTCCCATAGCTTATACAAAATATAAGCTGGAAGATATAAACACGCATCCAAACAGAGTAAATGTCAGAGACATAGCCTACTTTCCCCACTGTGTAGGCCTACAACTTACTACTCAGGTTTGAGGTGGAGAAACAAGCAGACCCGATATAGTTAACAGAACCAATTACTCTAGGTGATGTCTCATTTCCGTGAAAATACACCGTAATTATTACACTTCCCTCAACTTACACTCCCACAGTCAAGGATCTACTTTCGTGGTTGTTTCTTAATAACCCGGGCCACAAATCTTCAACGAGTGCCAATAATGCACCGAGCATATGAACCACTTCTCAGCTTGCCGGTCATTTTATCCATCCTTGAGGTGGGGATGAATTACTTGGCCCCCGCCCCACCTCCTTATCTAAGGTACACAACCGGCACGCAGATCAAGGGATATTGGACGGGCAGAATTAAGATTCTGTTCACGGCGCCTCACAATTTCCTGAGGAAGCTATACACATAAATCTGGCATACTCGCTTGCACCGAGGTCACGACCTGCTCCACAAATGATTGCTTGACCCCTAACAGATACCAAAGGGTGGCAAATAGCAATTCCAGAAAAAATATTGCGTCCAAACTAATTGGACTTCAGACGCTGGCTGACTGCTGATGACTGCTGCCCCCTGTTTATCAGCCGTGTAGCTACATGACCAACGATCCAGTAAGATTTGTTGACACAGACCGGTTCACTTTATTGTTATTGTGTCAGCTGAAGCCCGTTTCAGACACCTGATACAATGGACTCTCCCACAGCTAGGAAAAAAACTCCAAATGACAAGTTTGTAGCTTAATCAGGCAATTCAGCCAACTTTGATGATCATGCTTCC
>CAXAKH010000063.1:0-17999 GCA_963969325.1 Lycopodina hypogea | reverse complement strand
AATATGATGTACAGAAATAGTAAATAATATTCATAAGCATAATTTATGTAAGGAGCAATTAGGCCTGCTGTGGTATGCACCCACTCCAATATGAGCTACTCCTCAATACCACAGAGCCTGTTAGAGCCTGTTAGGCCAGGATTACCCTGCACAGAAATTTAAGCAGTGCAACTGTAGGCAGTGATTCAAGTGTGGGGCAAGCAAATCACCCCCAGCACAACGCACACCAGTTAAGTTCCATTACCTGCCCAGTACTGCACCTCCTAGAGAAGGCCCTCCCCCCAAGTGCAGGCAGAGCACACACACACACACATACACACACAGCATTGCACAAAACAATTACTGATTGTCTGGGTATTCCCCCTTTTAGATTAATGGAGTAATTTATTGGTATTCATAGATTCATGTGTTACGAATAAATTATTTTTTGTGTGCTTTAAATATTAAAAAGAAATTAAAAAAAAAATTCAACTTTAATTTTATTTCTTTCTTTTTAAGACTCCCATCTCACTAAAGAGTTTTTAGATCAGATTTAATCTGGCAGGATCTACTACTAAACTGTACAACTACAAGAGCATACCTGGTGAGGACTTCACTGCTGCCTTCTCAGTATAGGAATACAGAGTGACTCTTAGTTCAGGGTTCACACATGGTAGCTCCACCAGCCTTAACCCTGCCCTCAAGGCCACACCCTCTTTCACCTGGTCACACTACATTAATATACAAACAAACAAACAACATGTACACACACCAACAATGTTTCAAGGTTAGTTATTAGCTATTGTGAGTACATTAAGTGTTAGTGAAATATAAAGTAATCTCAAGATTTTATGTATTCAATAGTCTGTATAACATTATCCCAACCTGACCCCCACAGGGGGGCTCAAATTGTCCAAGTTACAGTATATACCAGACCACTGTGGTTACTCTGTTTGTCTAAAGTCAAATATTTTAGCTGCTGTAACAGATTGGTACATTATCAATTAGTTTGTGTGTGTGTGTGTGTGTGTGTGTGTGTGTGTGTGTGTGTGTGTGTGTGTGTGTGTGTGTGTGTGTGTGTGTGTGTGTGTGTGTGTGTGTGTTAAGCTAGCAAATTTGGGGAGGGGATAAGTGTCTATCAACAACACAGTGGTAGAGAGAGAAAGTATTATTTGATCACGGCTCTAGATAATTCATTTATGTTGCAAAATAACTCTCTTAAAATACACTGTATCATCATCTCATATGATAATCATGTCATTCTTTAGTGCACACCACAGAAGCACAAACCTTTCTTGTGAGGTAGGTTGGATCATCAAAGAGCTTCCTTGCTTCTTCCTGTGTTCTTACCGTCATTGGTGAAGCAGAGTCTTCCTCATCACAGGACTCAGACAGTCCCATGGCTTGGTATTGCAGCTGCAACAAAACAACAACCACACAACTTTCTTGACCACATACATACACAGAGCTCCATTCTCACATATACACCATTATACTGCCCCACCTCCAATGGATTTAGTTCATAACTACTGCGTGGTTGTACCAGACAATTCATGCACACCTTACAAATAACTCTTTACCTTAACTGAAAGTTACACTAATCCAGTGCTTGGAACCCCTAAACTGTCCAGACTTTAACACCTACTCTGCTATATCTTCTGTGACTCTAACTGTTGCCTAACTCTGCATACAGCAATTGGTAAAGGATGATTATGTAGGACAATACCACTCTGTGTTTGCACGTGGGTTACTTATCCCTGATGTCAAACACATGACTGCCTATAATCACGGGCTGTGAAGCAAATAGTCCAGCATAGTGACCACATTGTCTTAGTCCACTCATCCATTGCTTTGAACTTGTTGAAGCTGTGGAATAATGTTAGCTGCAGCCAATATCTGGGACCAGTTGAGCTAGCTACATGTTCACACAGGAGGTACACACCACACCAGTTATGTACCTCTTCTTCCACCAAGTTCCCCACCAACCCAAAGGCTGGCATCTCTCCATAGCGCTGTGCAGTCATGTGACGGCCTGTCTGCACCACAGTGTTGTCTGCAACAAGCAACATGCAATAAGCAACAAGAAAAAATAATAAGCAGCAATTAATAAACAGCAAGCAGCAATTAATAAACAGCAAGCAACAATTAACCAGCAACAATACACAATTAAAAAAAGGCTGGAGAGCTTGAAATTGCTAATGTCATGGTACATGTAATATGAGAAAGTGCAATCTTGTAATACAGAGTATAGTCATATGAGGTGGCTCCTTATCACATGATGTGCGTGTGATGTAGACATGTCACATGACTGGCATCACACTTCAATTGGGAAAATTGTTTGAACAAAGACAAAAAGCCACAAAGAGTTAAGTTTAAACTTTTATGCAAACATTTATTCTTGCTTTTAATTATCTATTATTTTCTTTAAAAAATACCTCATGATTAATAATTGGCTTGAAATGAAATGCTGTGAAAAAATGCCAGTAACAGAATAATCTCTTAACCATCCACCCCCCCCCCCCCCCCCCACTAACGTAACAATATGACTATAGAGATCTCTGGACTATTCTGAAGGACAGTAAGTTCAGGGGTAGAGATGATTTCCTGTGCATGCTTTCATTGTCCCATACCACCACATTCTAGTTGAGGCATAGCTGAATTTATCACTTTTGGCGTAAAAGTGAGGTCTCTGTAGTCACATCTCCCACGCACATGGAATATCCCACTAAGACATCCAAGGATGGAATCCCACAAACTCTGCTGTGTATTCATACTTTTATTGATGTACAGGGTTCATGTACTCAGTTTTTCTGACCTTATTTAGATATTTAGAGAGAAATTCAACAACAATCACAATTACTGTTATTTGCACTTCAAATTAATTACCAAAAAATATTTGTGAAAGAAAAGAAAGGAAGAAAAAGAGAAAAAAAAAATGGAAGAAAAGAAATAAAAAGAGGGATGGGGAAAAAAAAGTTTAAAAAAATGCATGGCTTGTAAATTAACTAGATGGTCACCCAACCAAATACTGAGCAGTCTCAATGGTGCTTAACTTTCATAATTACAAGCTGTGTAGCTGTAAATGAAATTGGACAGTGCACAGACAGACACTAATGTGCACACACACAGGATGAGACAAAACAAGCTTTCGCTATGTGTCCTGCAAAAAAAAATCTATACACAGTCACTAGAGATACTCTGAACTTTAGATGAGCTCCAAGAACCATCGAAATATTTCCCTCTAACATTGCTTTTACTATGGCATTTTAATGTAAATGGTGAGTGAATCCAGCCACACATGTCGTCATGGTTATATAGTCACAAATAAAGCAAACAGTATATGCTGTCTATGAAACTTTTACTGGTCCCTTCCAGTGGTTGCCTCTCAGAAATCACCCACCACATTTCATCTTGAAGCAATAATAGTTTCAGTAGACAATAAAAGAATTGTACACTAATACAGACATATTCTTCTACATGACAAACACAGAATTATTTTGTTTGGCTGTGTGGGACAAATGCAACCTTACCCCCCCCCCCCCCCCAAAAAAAAAAAAAAAAAAAAAATAATAAATAAATAAATAATAAAAAAAAAAATAAATAAAAAAAAAAAATATATATATATATATATATGTATATGAAAGGAGGAAAAATGCATTGATGACCCTTTACCTACACTCCCAAAGCTGTGGGTTTTGAGGTCATGGCGTAGGTGCCTGGAGTGTCAATAAATCCTCAAAAGAACACCACCAGTGATCCTTTAACAGCTTTGTGGTGTGTCATTTGTGAGATAAGGAGAGTTACATATGGTGTGAGGCTCAGATCAATGTTGCTCCAACAGAAGCCAGTTCAAGTTGAACACTCTATCTCAAGCTCCGCCACTCCAAGTTAGTGCAAACAAAACTACCAATACCTTTGCAGGAAACACTTTAGGGAGCACTGACTAGTGTAGTCATGGCATCAGCACAGAGCTAGACAGTACGTGTCTTGTGATATTACCTCGTTTGGTCTCTCGGCAGAAACTTATCATCCTTCATTACATGTACTTAAAGGAGTCAACAGCTGTTGTGTGTGTGATGCTGTAGCTGCCTTTCATATTATTCCACTTATTTAATACAGATTTTGAGAATAGAAAAAAATTCACATAGATAATTTGTTCTGTGGGGATTGAGGGGAAAAACAAAACAAAAAAAACAAAATATGTTTAGAGTATAACAAAATACTCCATCTGAAATACTTCTGCACTCTTACTCAATGGATATTGGATGATGGGTGCTCTAGATTATACAGGCTTCTGATTAGCTTGAGCAGATTAGGACCTGAAAGAGAGTAAAATAGCTTCTTGTAGACCATGAACTCCTGCAGTTTGAACTGTGAAGGGTCTTGCTGATCCTGACATTCACACATGCCACACACAAACAGTATTGCCAGTTGAATACTTTCATGTTAGTCAATAAAGTTGCACCAGAATTGTGAATGACAATTGGTGAGAAATTAAGGAAAATCAAGTACGTTTTACTGGCCCAACCCTCACTTTATTCTTCACACATATCCAATTCATTTTTAAGAATTAAAAAAAAGGTAAATTTATGCTTTAAAATATAATTAATTGATATATCAATGATGATGTAAATACTAGAGAAGGGGGGAAAATTTTTTTTGTTGATTTTCTACCAAAATAATGAAAAAATATATAATTGGCTCGAATATTTGCATCAGAATGTCATAGTTTGGAATAACTGAGCAGTGTGGATATACTTAGTAAATATAATGTACTTTTGAGCAGATAATGGACTTTTGCCTTAGCATTTGACAACAGCATTGTAGGGAGAAGTATTAGCATACTCGGGCAAGCCCTAGCAGATTATGCACATGGCTTCATTACACATGCAGCTGTTAAAAAGTGATATTGTGATGGTAAAAAAACACCAAAAAATACAACTGCTGTGTACAAATAATACATAAAATGAATGCCACTATTCCAGTTATTACTCCAATTCTACCCTTCAAATTTTCCATCCGTATCCAAGCAATCACCTTTGGCAGAAAAAATATTGATTGGTTAATCCCCTGTGCACATTGTAAGACAATTAAATCATGTTTCATTTAGTGATGCACAATTACAGTACAAAATTATCTCGCGCCTGGGGAAAATATAGAGCAGCATGACTGCTAAGCAACTATCTAGTTGTGCTCAGTAGGAGCTGTACTGAAGCATTTCATATGACACACTCACTAGAAAACTTGGCCACACCATACAGATCGTCCACTGCTTTGCTAACTTTCTCCTTCTTCTTCATCAGATGACTACAAGAATGAGAACATTTCTATAACCAAATAGCATAAATAGAGAACATTTTGATTGCTCATCATCAAATAAATGTATTAGAATAACAATTAAGTAACTATAAATAATATTTGTGTAAAGATACACTGAAACCACTCCCCCTGTCCCGCCCAACCTGCCAACACCAAATCAAGGTCAATTAAAATTAAAACCATGAAAAAGAAACATCAAACAACATGTACATAAAGGAGGCATCATTGGGTCTGGAACAAATTTCTCCACTTCTTTGGCAGATTGCAAAGCCAATTTATGTACAGCTAATGTACATGTACATGTTAGTGCTATGTACAGCTAATGTACATGTATGTGCTCTGTGTTATATACAGCTAATAAGGTAATGTACCTGCACAAGTTGGTGTTATACACAGCTAAAACACATGTAAATGTTGCTACTGTCAGCACAGGATATGCCAACAGGTCCATAACACATAAGGATTATTAAATGTCCTTTTAGCAAACTCCTGCCATATATCTATCTATCTATCTATCTATCTATCTATCTATCTATCTATATACATATATATCCCAACTAGACCACACCCACAGTAGTTCACTTCATTTCTGAGAGCACATGTGGACTACTGTCACAAGTAGACACATACATATGTACCCACTCTTATGTTGCACCTGAGGGCATAGATGTTCACATGCACCACATGTGAACACAGGGGTGGGCATATGCAGGACTATTTCATATGCCACACTGTGTGATGCTGTGTGCAGTACCTGAGAGCGTGTATACAGTACACAAGCTTGGGCATGCCCTTCTTGTGGAAAATGTCAGTCATCACAGGATAGAACACCTACACAGGTAAACAACCAAAAACAACAACAATAATAACAGTTTCAACATTGATATTACATGATAATATAGTTGAATTTGAATGTGCCATGTGAATGATTCTTTAACAATAGAACAATATAGCACCAACTTCGTAACAACTTCATAACAAGTGACTTTGTCTATTTGAAATTATGAACTACTGATTGATTGACTTAAGATAGAGTGTGGGAAATTGAGGTAACAATTTCTCTATAATTTCAGTGTCTGGCTAACAGTGGGCATCACAGGCAAAAAAACCAATAACAAATATTTGGATATGGGAATTGTGGGTTCAACCCCCTTTTCTTCCTCGTTTCTTAGTCACCCTACAGCAGCAGTTATTTCTTAGTTGGACTTGCAATTACTACTTTTTAGATAGTCCCCCCCCCCCTCGCCAAATCATTTATCTGCTCAAAAAACCTCACAAGGTAGGAAAAAGTAATTAAAAAAAAATTATGGCATGTAGTTTCTTTCACTTAATTGAAATATAAATATCCAACAGTGTTTATTTGTCTGCTCATTTGTGGAACAGTCACTATGAATGAATTACAAATGCTTTTACTTTCATGTAGTGTGAGTACAGCCCCCTCCCCCCCCCCAATGGTGGGCCTAGAAAGCATTCTTGGTTGCCTGCTAGTTATTATAAATTTTTGTCTTTTTATTCTAAGTAGTTTACCATATTCTGCTGACAATGCAGTTTCATCAATATTTATACATAAAGTCTGTATTGTTATCCAGAATTTCCAACAAGGGGGGGTGCAAAAAAAAGAAGGGGGGAATGGCTAAAAACAAACTTTTGGTAGGTGGGGGTAATTAAATTGGTAAATAATCAACAATATGCTGACCTCCCCATTTAAAAATGGTGGATAGGAAAGCAAAATAAAAATTCCCTGATTTCCAACCAAGAAATTTAAAAAAGAAGAAAAAAAGAATATCAGAAAATCAAATCTGTCCACATAATTAGCTGAGGATAAAACACTGCATCCAGCCAAACTTACACTTCGGCGATGATAATGGTGAAGACCTACAAACAGCTTCCTCTCTAATGACTGAGGGACTCAATATGGAGTGACCAAAAAATTGGCAAGAAAAGCTTCACATGCAAAACTCCACCAGTTGCACCAAGAGACCTGCAACTCAACCACTAACTGCAGTTTACCATTATTGCAAGACAAAGCAAATGCTATAGTAGATCAGATGTTTAAAAATAACAACTGACTCTTGTTTTGAAGAAGCAATCTTCACATTGCTTTAAATAGTAGCAAATATATTCTGCCGGGACCTAAACAAGGATATTCAATTACCTAATTCAGAAACATCAACAGTATTAGCAGATTCCCCACAGACCCAAAACTATACCATATATGGCAAATCATAACCTGTAAGAAATACTTCGAGAATAGCATCAGTGCCCTCAAATTTGGATAACATTCTCTGCAGACATTTACCAATTGTTGACTAATTTGTGGCCGACGCCCTTTTAATCTACTTTTTTTGGACATGCTGCAAACTTGTCATTAACCAAAACAAATACTTCATCATTTTTCTCCTTATTTTTGCATGATCAAAAATAAAGTAAAATTGTAATTGTTTGAAGAAATAAGGAAGCTCTTTTATAAGTCTATGATTATATATGACCATATCCAAAATTATGGCTTCTTTTTCCTTCTTTGAGGTGAAAAGCATGGAAACGAGAATTCGCATAAAGCAGTTTTGCGGTTGATAAAAAAATATGAAGAAAAATTGGTGCACACCATAATGTAAAAATACTTATAATTGCCACCTCCACAATTTGGAACAATCATCTCAAGCCTTGTAATAGCCACTTGAGCACTTTTAGAGAACTTAAGGTATAGATGACATCATTCATAATACTCAAAAAATTTTCATTGCTTTTTTCAAGCCATACCAAGTTCCTGTATATGGACTCACAAACAACTAAAAATTAATTAAGAAAAAAAGAAATAATTATAGAATAGAAACCAAGCTTGTTCCTCAGGTGAGAATGCACATCTACAGCATGCAACACATTCCAAAAAATCCTGCCAGTCGTCACCTTCATAATTAATCTTAAGCTTTCTTTCAATGTTATTATCGCCAGTTCAAAGGTGGAACATGAGGTAAATTGATAGATTGTATTTATAATTTATTTCTCAAAAAAATTGGCAACTTCGAAGAAACAAATCTTAAAAATTGTGATAATGTAATTCGACCTGCCTCAACCCTGTGTGATGTTGGTCCAGTGTGTGTCCCCATAGAGCTATTGTCAACCTACTTCAACCTGCCTCAACCCAGTGTGGTGTTGGTCCAGTGTGTGTCCCCATAGAGCTATTGTCAACCTACTTCAACCTGCCTCAACCCAGTGTGGTGTTGGTCCAGTGTGTGTGTTCCCATAGAGCTATTGTCAACCTACTTCAACCTGCCTCAACCCAGTGTGGTGTTGGTCCAGTGTGTGTCCCCATAGAGCTATTGTCAACCTACTTCAACCTGCCTCAACCCAGTGTGGTGTTGGTCCAGTGTGTGTCCCCATAGAGCTATTGTCAACCTACTTCAACCTGCCTCAACCCAGTGTGATGTTGGTCCAGTGTGTGTCCCCATAGAGCTATTGTCAACCTACTTCAACATGCCTCAACCCAGTGTGGTGTTGGTCCAGTGTGTGTCCCCATAGAGCTATTGTCAACCTACTTCAACCTGCCTCAACCCAGTGTGAAGTTGGTTCAGTGTGTGTCCCCATAGAGCTATTGTCAACCTACTTCAACCTGCCTCAACCCAGTGTGGTGTTGGTCCAGTGTGTGTCCCCATAGAGCTATTGTCAACCTACTTCTACCTGCCTCAACCCAGTGTGGTGTTGGTCCAGTGTGTGTCCCCATAGAGCTATTGTCAACCTACTTCAACCTGCCTCAACCCAGTGTGGTGTTGGTCCAGTGTGTGTCCCCATAGAGCTATTGTCAACCTACTTCAACCTGCCTCAACCCAGTGTGGTGTTGGTCCAGTGTGTGTCCCCATAGAGCTATTGTCAACCTACTTCAACCTGCCTCAACCCAGTGTGATGTTGGTCCAGTGTGTGTCCCCATAGAGCTATTGTCAACCTACTTCAACATGCCTCAACCCAGTGTGGTGTTGGTCCAGTGTGTGTCCCCATAGAGCTATTGTCAACCTACTTCAACCTGCCTCAACCCAGTGTGAAGTTGGTTCAGTGTGTGTCCCCATAGAGCTATTGTCAACCTACTTCAACCTGCCTCAACCCAGTGTGGTGTTGGTCCAGTGTGTGTCCCCATAGAGCTATTGTCAACCTACTTCTACCTGCCTCAACCCAGTGTGGTGTTGGTCCAGTGTGTGTCCCCATAGAGCTATTGTCAACCTACTTCAACCTGCCTCAACCCAGTGTGGTGTTGGTCCAGTGTGTGTCCCCATAGAGCTATTGTCAACCTACTTCAACCTGCCTCAACCCAGTGTGGTGTTGGTCCAGTGTGTGTCCCCATAGAGCTATTGTCAACCTACTTCAACCTGCCTCTACCCAGTGTGATGTTGGTCCAGTGTGTGTCCCCATAGAGCTATTGTCAACCTACTTCAACCTGCCTCAACCCAGTGTGGTGTTGGTCCAGTGTGTGTCCCCATAGAGCTATTATCAACCTACTTCAACCTGCCTCAACCCAGTGTGGTGTTGGTCCAGTGTGTGTCCCCATAGAGCTATTGTCAGCCTACTTCAACCTGCCTCAACCCAGTGTGATGTTGGTCCAGTGTGTGTCCCCATAGAGCTATTGTCAACCTACTTCAACCTGCCTCAACCCAGTGTGGTGTTGGTCCAGTGTGTGTTCCCATAGAGCTATTGTCAACCTACTTCAACCTGCCTCAACCCAGTGTGATGTTGGTCCAGTGTGTGTCCCCATAGAGCTATTGTACATACAGCAACAACATTATTCTCACCTTTGGGAGTCCAAGTGTATTTAAGGACTTGAGCCAGAAGTGGATATTGTCTGTGTAGCGATAGTCTAGTCCTTTTTCCTGTAGAAATGAGGGCATTGTTCACACACACACAAATGCACGCACACACACGCACACACAAATGCACACACACACATACACACATAAAATAGTGTAAGTCATGTAGCTACAGGTGCAAGTTCACTTGCAACATCATTCTAGAGACGATTACAACAGACAAAATAACAATCTTCAACACAGAGAAGTGACTTTGTTGCAGGCATGACCTGCAACACTCATTAACAATAGACAAGCATGTTGCATGATGCACCGACCACATAGGTAAAGGGTATCCATGTGTGCATGCCCATGTGCGATATCTGTACACAGAAGTTTCATTTATGTTAAGGGCAAGTCAAAGAAAACACTAATATGCCAACATGACAAATAGTGTGTGTGTGTGTGTGTGTGTGTGTGTGTGTGTGTGTGTGTGTGTGTGTGTGTGTGTGTGTGTGTGCGCGTAGTTATGCCCTTGGACTCACAACCCCAGGGTTGCGAGTTCAAATCCAGCATTGACAGGAAAAATTTCCTGTCCTTCAACATCTTCTTCCCACACCAGTCCACCCAGCTGTGATGGGGATCTGGAATTTTTGGGGTGCAAATTCATTGGCCATTGCTTGTCAATCAGTTAAGGGTCCAGGTGGGACTTCAGGTGCCCATACCCATAAGCTGAGAGTCTAGGTCAGTTCTCCTGCTAGTTCCTTGCCTGGCTCCAGGAGTTTGCTTGCACTGGCTCATAGTGCCTGCTTAGTGCACAGGTCACTATGTCAGGTGGGCGTGACCATGTTGATGGCAGCTACACAATTCGCATTTGCATTGTGTGTGTGCGTTTAGTCAACCCATCTCACCCATGTTTCACTACAGGGCGTCTGTCATATGTAATATTGTGGTGAAATTACACCCATGGCATCCTAACAGAAGCACATGGCTTCACTCAGGTTAAGAGCTGTAAATATAGACTGCATCAAAAGTTTATATCTGGATACATTACATTGATTAAATGTCGATACTGTATGCTATACTCTCACTAGTAACTGACCATTCTTTCTTGCCCAATTGCTAAATGGATGCTAGCACTTTAGTGACTTCATTACTACATTAGGTTTTGCATTGGACCATGCCACTAACCCAGGGGAGCAGCCTCACCAACCCTAAAAATTTGATCAGGATCCACCCAATAAGTTCTTTTTCTAAAAATGAATCAGATAATTACAAAAGAAGGAAAGGAGGGGGAAAATGAGAGGGGGGAGAGGGGTGGGAGAAAAGAGAGAGAGAGAGAGAGGGGGGGAGGGAAAGAAAAAAAAAAGAAAAGGGTAAGTACACACTGGATAAGAATATGCCCAGTCTGGAGTCCAATCATTGATCTGCACTACGGAGACCTGTGCCTTAACCAGCAGGCCATGGTTATCTTTGATATAAGAAAAAAGAGAGAAGAGAATTCCTTTTTCCCTCATCAAGGCGATACCAGACTTTGCCAATTATCCAGGATTTCCTAGGATTGTCCCGGGTGGGAAGTAGAGCTTGTCCTGCAAAATGTAAATATTAACATATAGCCTCAAAATGCAATCGTTAAGCTCTAAAAAAAATTGAGACCAGCAAGCTCGCTACAGCTCTATAGATAATGGTCTGTACAATATTGCACAAATTATATGACCCTTGAACCTAGATTTAGCCGCTGCAGTTTGATCAGGAGAGTGAGAATGCTCCGAATCGAGAGTGTGCCTCAAATGAGATAGCTCACAATCAGTCTGGACCAGCTTCTAAGAAGGCCAAGAGAGTATTTTAGCGGCAAGGAGATCTCAACTTGTCTCATCAAGTTTTGCTGGTACTTTCACATGCAAATGCTGTTCCTGAGCAAAGTTCAGTAAGGTCAGAAAAAATGAAAGAGAAGTCAATTAGATTCCTCTACAGTCAGTGACTTACTCTCTGTTAAAATTAACAATGATAGACCATGTTATGAAATAAACATCCCATGGAACATGACTGCTATCAAATGCTAATTATCTACTTTGATGGAGCTTAAACAAATAGCTAGCTTCACTTTAGCATTAAAACTATAATGATTAAAATTTAGTTTAGTTACTGTCACTTCAATCTAAACTTATCATTCTCTTTATAAGAAATATTTGGGTTTAAGGGGGGGAGTAGGCGGGAGGGTTGTCCTACAAAAACTAGATAAATCCTACAAAATTTGACTAGCTGTTCTGTAAATTTTTTTTCACAAAATTGGCAAGTACTGGATACTTTCGGTTACTTAAAAAAAAATTTTTTTTTTTAATTATAACCTAGCAGGACACACACCTATCATGCTTGCCAAGTTTCGTTGATATCTGTTCAGCCAATACAGACCCTTAGTCGAACATAAATTGTGATTATGATACATGGGTTAGGGTTAGTTTATTCAATCTCATCAAATACAACAAACTACACAGAATAGAAATAACAATTTCTTGAATCCAATCACACAAATACAAAACATTGACAGAACACTAATTAATATTTAAATTATGACTGAAACAACAGGACACTTTCCTATTGGAGCAGAGCAGCTGATTACACACCCCTAACCCTATTTGCAGCAGCTGTTACCTTAATTGACTTCTACAAACTTTCCCACCTTCAAGTAATTTGCAGACCAAAGGCTGACCATAGCAAATCTTTAATATTTGATGTGGTCTGTCTCCACCAGAACAATTTGTCATAAAACCACAGATCACTTATCAAAGAAATGTCAACTATTGCTGTTCATAGATCTCACATTGTGAAGGTGATGATTTGTATAGCAGTTTCCTGATTTTGATGTGTGTTAACAACTCAGCTGTGCCTCACAACCATGGGACAGAGCTTGAGGTAAGCTGTAGCTCAATGCTGTACATTTCGTGTAATGCTTCAAATAGGTCCACACTATAATATTCCAAAACATTCCACTTGAGTGGTTCAGAGAATCCATTAGGAAAGCCAATGTGCTTACCAACATACAAAAAGAATTCTCACCACAATCTCAGCTTAATCTGTTTCACATAAAAATAAAGTCCCAATTCTAAACTGTCCTGATCATTGGGGGGTCCTGATAATTGAGGGGTCTGATTATTGAGGGGCCTTAATTATTGAGGGGGTTAATTATTAAATTAAAATTAAATTAGTGCATACATTATTTTTTCTGCAAAGTCTGGAACTTTAGATAATGTCAATAATGTGGTCCCAAATTTCCAGCTCACAACCCAAAGTCAAACATCAGAGGAAGGTGGAGAGAGCATATACACAAGAAATCACAGTCTTCACCTCTACAGGCGTCCGAAGAGCCACCCTCACTCACAATAAGAGCAGATTCCTCAGAGATGCAAAGCATGACATAGACTGAGTTGTCCTTCAGGTGGCACAAATGAAGGCTGGACAGGGAGACAGGCAGCTCTACCTAAACTTGCATAGCCAGACTGAAAGAGGTGGAGAGCCTTGTACTAGTACAAAAGCTTCATATAGCAACTACAAATATTGTAGAGAGCACAGATGATGATGATATGATTGGCCTCTTTTGTCGAGAGAAAATAGAATATAGCACATTGGAATGGGAACCAATTGTAATATACACGACCCCCACTCTCAAGAATAAATTTAAAAAAAAATTAAATTGTTCTAAAAATAAATAAAACGCGTTATGGTGCTTTGCTGAAGCCTGAATCCAACCAGTTCTATGAATGTTAATTCTGTGCATAAGACAACATTGCATAGTTAGGTCAAGCCTGTAATGTCTTCCTGGTGGGTTGTCAAAGGTTAAGCCTTCAACATTGTTGCCAGGTGAGTGGAAAGGGAATAGCTATGCTTTCAACAATCTAACAGGAGGAGGGCTGGTAGAAAGTGATAGTCTGGAAGTAGAACAAACCACAGCAGCCAAGACTTCAGTTTTTCATAACCACAAACAATTTTTTAAAAAAAGCAATGAGGTTGTCATAGCTACCAGAAATAATGACAACAAAATTTAAATTAAAAAAAAAATTTTAAACTCAATAAAACATGCTGATATTGCAGTTGAACACGCAGTAGTGATCGTTCCCCCACAGTGGAGGGGAGGAATTCCACCTTTGAAAATTTAACTTTAAAAAAAGTTTGTAAAGCTGTACATTAGAAAGCCATTAGTGAGTATGTAACAAAACAATCCTGCTTAGACAGAAACAGCACTGCATTCACCTTGAGCAATTGCTGGGGGGGGGGGGGGGGGGGGGGGCCCTACAGCAAACACTAATGCACATAGAAAACAACAAATGAGCTTGTTAAACTAATTAAGGAACAAATTCCTTCTCCCATACACTAAAAGCTTTCTACAGGATTCTGCAATACATGTCCTACATAGCTCTGTATTCCTCCACCCACACAGAGAGAAAGTGAAAGAAAATTCATTTGCACAATCCCTATCAGCAGCAATACCAAACAAGCCTTTCCCTTTGCACAGGGGAAAGCAATATCCCAGTTAATTTTGGTCTGTATTTGGTTAGATTTGAATCATTCAGCAAAATAAAACCAAATGAACCTTCAGTTAGCTGATTTCTGGATGTTAAACAGAACCATATATACCTTCATAAGACTGACTACAGCAAGATTAATCTATTTCCTCTCACTGCTGAGAGGCTTGCTCCACTCCTCAACTATAATAACAATGTAACACTGCCAAACACCATGTGATTGGCAAATAGGAAGCCACATAAAGAACTTATCAGCTGTGCATGATCTGAGGATACCAAGGAAGTGACCTCTCTGCACTGGAAACACTGCACGTGTCAAACTGCATTACCAGGATGTCAGATTAACAGGGTTCCTTTTTTGTGTAGTCAAAGGCAACAGGGTAGTGACATCAAGCTTAAGCATCTACAATAAAGGTGTTCAAACCGTCCATCTATGAATGGAAGAACTTCATATAAATATTTTAAAAAATTTAAAACTTGATCTCTGAGACGACAAGCCTGACAAGAGCGGCCATGTTAAAGCCCAGCCATACTTTTGACCTCTGTAATCATCATATATAATATGTACTGCAGCCAGGCAGGTTTCCTTTCCTCCCATAGTGGATGAAGTCTAGCCTACCCAAATAATAATTAGTGCAGCATTTATATATACTTAGCTTGAGGTTAGAATTATAAGAGTGGACTATCTTATTATAATTCACAATTTTTTGGTCTGTATGTGCACAACTTAACTCCTTCCAAACCACTGGAGAGACATTTACGAACTTTCAGGGATTGATTAAGGCACCTCATTACATGCTTTAGCGAATGTTTTGTTCAGATCACATGGATATGGGTGTATTTTTGTTAATGGGTAGGTTTGATGACATGGAACTTAAACAAATGTCCAATTTCTACGAAATTTGCCATGTTTATTAATTGTATCATGTTTGTTTGAATAATGAGATCAGTTTCAATAATTCTTACATGTTACATAAAGTTAACTAAATATGTTTATCACTGCAGGAGGCCAGAGGTCAACTGAAAAATGCCCATAGGGCAGACTTCTTTTTTTTTTCATTGCAAAATCATTAATCCTGGTAGATGGTATGAGGGAGTGTATGGGCTTAATAGACATCAACAAAAACTGGCGGGGTGGTTTACTGTACAACCACATCAACATGTGATTTCCTCTGCATTGATTCAAATTGTTAAATCAAGATCATAGGACTGAGCAGTTCAAATCTAACAATGATAAATCATGGGGAAATTCTCCATAATTTTTCTTTCTTTTGAGACCCAAACTCTTCGTGGCAATGATATGCTCATTTGCGGCTGTGAAGGGGTTAAATAAAGGTCAAGAATAAGGATTCTGAGAGTCACAACAATGGTACTGCCGATAATGTACAAGGCAAGTAATTGTGTAATTCATTTTTGTCCCCTTATGTTACTATTATTAAAAAATTCACATAACATTGTAGCATCTAACCTGAAAATTTACACATACACTCTAAGTCAATACTCACTGATGGTAATTAGTTTCTTGTACACACTAAATGTGACATTGTGCATCAATGCACCTCGGTGCTTGGTACTTGGTGGTTTTGATGAATTGGCAATTCAACGTATGGAACAAACTGGTGAATAGCATGAGTGGGTGGGTGAGAGGGTGGGTGGCAGGCACTAGGCAGTCTGGAGTATATGAGAATCAAGCAGTGAACAGGTCAAAATAATCAAGTGTCCATAGCAAGGACAGACATGTACAAGGTGTGTGTGAGACAACTACCATTTGTTGGGACACACTCACTACACATAGAGAAACCTGGATTGCAATTCTATTATAAATAAACTGAAAAACATGCAAATAAGCATTGGATCAACTCTAAATACAAACAGTAAATATTATAGATATAGCCTCTTAGCATTCAAAATACATCAACAGAGCTCATTATTATTGTGCAAACCTTGAATTTGGATTGATCAGGGTCATACACTTTTCTCCATACATCATCATTGGGTAAGAGAGCCATACCAAGCTGGCATAAGTAGACTCCATTCTGAAGAGCATCTTCCAGTTCCAGCAATGGGGGCAATTCTTCTCCAATGACAGACTCCATCCATCTGAAGAGCAGGGTGGTCAAAAGGTATTAAAGATAAGCACACATTCTTTATTTCATCTATTTCGAAGGGAGCAATCCTCAGATTGAGGTGGTTTATAAAGTCAAGTGTTAGCTTCGAGGTGGAAGCTGACCTAGCTGGCTACAGTGGCTATCACGTCTTACAATAACACATTGCTGTTAGCAACCCGCATCAATCAAAAACCATTTATTGTAGACTGGTTACTTTTTTGCTTCTTCCAAGCGGCAGAGATATTCATACGCCACATCGTCCTGGGTCAAAACTCTCCCACAATTCTTCCCACGTCCGTCTGTCATAGCTAACTGTTAATCTGGTTTCTGCATTCCAGGACGAGAGGGTTAGTTTGCTGGTCTTAGTGGTCTATCCTTTTCCTATTCATTTATTAACTTCTCTCTTTTTTCCTTCTTAATTTTTTTTTTTTTTTTTTTTTTTTTTTTTTTTGGTTTTTTTTTTACGAGGTGGATGCGGGTAGTGCGCATGGTAAAAGCAAAAGTGTGTCAATATCTGGGGTCCTACCATTAGAAAGCAATTTCCAGAAAATTGAACTATCAAAATTATGACAAATTTCGAACACACCAATGAAGGAAAGGATAGTAGGATTTTATTCAAAACCAACAAACAAAACAAGATCAACATTAAGTAATACAATTTGCCTGTATATGTACCTCAAAAGTAGCAATCTGGATAATTTAAGTTAAAGGACAGATAGCTTATTTTAGGCAATCACTATAAAGACAAAAATAAAATAGCAATTAAGTTAGCTCTGGTTAAACCTTACTATTATTATTATTATTATTATTATTTTTTTAATTTAGATATTATATATTTCATATGTACTTTTATTCATTTAAAAAATGCTTTCTTATATATATATATATATATATATATATATATATATATATATATATATATATATATATATATATATGTATGTATGTATGTATATATGTATATATACACAACACACACACACTATTATTATTATTATTATTATTATTATTATTATTATTATTATTATTATTATTATTATTAAATTAAGAATAAATAATTTATTGCATATTATATTGCTTTTTTTTTTGTTTTGAGGATTTAGCTTATTCTCTTACTATTATCACCATCAGTGTATATATATGTATATATACACACACACACTATTATTATTATTATTTATTATTATTATTATTATTATTATTATTATTATTATTATTATTATTATTATTATTATTACACAGTTGCATTAATTAAGAATAAATAATTTATTGCATATTATATTGCTTTTTTTTTCTTTTTT
>CAXAKH010000062.1:0-19463 GCA_963969325.1 Lycopodina hypogea | reverse complement strand
TTCCCACCCATAAACCAAAAAAAAATACAACAAGACTAAACAAAAATTAAATGCCATTAAATGAGTAGTGGCTGCCAAATGGCTATTCTGTGAGTGATAATAACACTTCTTTTTTTCTAATCTCCTTCATATTTTTTCTCCAGGCTTTGAAGGACTGGCACCTGTCTCTGGTGATAAGTGCAATATTTGGAGTCATAGTTATTTTAGAAATCATTAACTTCAATATTTCAAATCTCAGGAGTGAAGTTCGATCAATAGTAGATGGAGGAAGAAGCAGAAGTAATGTAAGTGATGGAAATGGTTATCATAACACACATGCAAGCATGCACACATACACACACTTCTTTTTCTTCTTCTATGCTGCATCACACAGCTAATGCTGCAATACAGTCCAGATCCAAATTTACTGTCCTTTTTGCTGTTGTTCGAAACATCTGTGGACATTGTTCTTTATGCCCTCGGGTGCAAACAAACCCTGGCAATACAGACAGAGCACACTTCTCAGGGTGGAATACCACTGGCAATGGTGGTTGACAAGACCAGAGGTGTTGCAGGTCATGAAGGAACAACCCCTCACAGGGCATACAAGGGATTCCACTGCTCCGGCAGCATGTTGCTCCCTCCTCCTCTTGCTCTTATCCTTCATCTCCTCCCTTATCTCTTCAACAGTGTTCCTGGCCAGAACAGCATCCTCTACGTCCTGCCACCAGAGACTGTGGTCTTGAGCCTTCTGGCGGTAGTTGTTCTCTGCACCTAGGCGGTGGAGATCAGTGTGGATGACATCCTTCCATTTCTTGCATTGACCACCAAGTGTTTTCGAGCCACAAGCATGGGTGCATATCAATAGCTGCTTTGGCACAGGTTGCTATCCATACGTGCAATTTTGCCCGGGAAGTGTAGTCTGTGTGTCATTAGTGTGATATCAATGCGTTCTAGGTGTGCCTGTTCCCTAATGTATGTGCTCCTCTTCACCCACAAGGAAATCCCCAAGATGATATGGAGTCATCTGTTGGTAAAAGCTTGGAGACGTCACAGGTGATGTGAGAAAAGTGCAGCACCCTCCAGTCTATACAGCAACAGTGGAAGGATGACAGTTTCAGCAGGCCAACTTGGTAGAGGTTTGGATCCTTTTCTGGTACCAAAAAATCCTACTGAGAGAGCTGAAAACCTTAAAGGCTCTCCAAGTTGTTGACACCTTTGCCTATCTGAATTACCTCGTGACAGATGACTGCAACATCGACGCAGAGGTTAATTCCAGCATTTTTTGTCAACAACTTGGATGTCTGCCTCACCGGAGTGAAGTGCAACTGGCACTGCAGGATCTGCCTGTCCTGGTGGAAAGACAGTCATCACCTTGGTCTTTAATGTGCTGACAATTAGACCCAGTGCTGCACAGGTGAGGTCAAAGGACATCAGTATGTATTACAGATCGCTCTTGGAATCAGCAAGCGGGGCAATGTCACAGTGTATGCCAATTTTTTGAGCAAGAGCTTGTTGGTAAATTTCCTGTGTCCACCGACCAATTTTTTCTCATCTAGGTGATACAGTAGAGGGATACCCTTCTGCTGTTGATTATGTGGTACTAACTTCGTGAAAATATCAAAGAAGAGGTTAAACAGGACAGGAGCCTTTACACAGCCTTGCCAGACCCCAGTGCGGATATCAAACTCCAGGGAGTTTCTGCTGTATTCTCTCATGGAGGCACAGGTGTTGTTATGAAGTGCCTGAATGATGTTGATGAGCTTTACTTGGATGCTCTATGCCCACTTGAAGGATGGTCCATAGCACAGTTCTGTTGACTGAGTCATACGCCTTCCTTAGATCGATGAAAACAATGTACAAGGGACAGCGAAACTCCCGCGATCTCTCCATTGCAGTTCTTAGGGAAAATATCTGATCAGCATAGCCACATCCATGACAGAATCCATATTGGCTTTCTCTCTGATGGCACTCAGCTACTCACTCAATACGAGAAAGAATGGCCTTGCTGAAGACTTTGCTTGCAGCACTAAGCAGGGAGATCCCACGGTTGTTGTCACAGTTATTCCTTGAGACCTTGTTCTTGAACAGAGGCACAATAAATTGTTTCCACCAATCTGCAGGGGCACCTTCCTCCTCCCAAACAAAATCATCTAACTTCTTCAGTACCCCTATAACTGTTGTTCCCCCAAGTTGGAGCAGCTCCACTAAAATATTGTCACTGCCTGAGCTCTACCTTTCTGGAGCCAACAAAGTGCTCCAAATATTTCTGCAGCCGACAGTGGTTCATGAGAGATTTTTCATCAGGAGTAGCTGGTATATGGGGTATTTGCTGTAGGATAACATTGTCTACAGGGTAGTTATGGTTAAGCATATTAGAGAAGTATGATACCATTCTGTTGAGCTTGTTGGTTGCATTGATAAGTTGGTCAATACCATTCTTTGCAAGAAGTGAAGGAGATGCTGGTTTGGAGATGCGGTTTCTCAGGAGGCACAGGTTTTGGATGATTGAACCCCCTCAGCCAACCTGCTCTGCCACTCTCGCTCATTCCTTAGCTACTGCAGCTTTGATGCTCCATCAGTGGTTCCTCTCCTTCTAAGCAACTCTGCTGGTTCTTGTTCGCAGTGTGCTGTTCGCTGCTGTACCTCAGAAAGGTTCAGGTGGCTAGCTTTGGCATTATGTAGTCTCATCCATGCTTCACTCTTCTTTCATGAGAGGTTAGAAAGCTCCTCGGAGGCCCAATTCTGCACAGGAATAGATGGGAAATTAGGAAGTCCACATCTGGCTTCCACGAGGGCGTCTTTGAAAGCTTCGCCATGATGTTTCCACAGAATCTTCTCGGATGTTGGTTTTGTCCAAAGCAAGGGTCTCCTTCATGGTTCTCTTGAAGGAGTGACACTGTGAAATGTCCAAGGCAGTTTTTTCCTTCTTTGGTTGCCAGCATGCACGCACACATACACACACATACACACATATGCATGTACATGCACCCACACATGCACAAAGACACATAACCCCACCCCTTGCCACAACCCCCTCCCTGCCCCACACCACCCACACCACCCCACATCACCCCACACCACCCCACACCACCCCACACCACCCCCACTCCATCCCACTCCACCCCACTCCACCCCACACCACCCCACACCCCCCACCAAATCCCACTCATGAACACCCCACACAACCCTAACCTGGGTTTCATACAGAAGGAGGGAGGCCCTGGAATTCCCCCCCCCCCCCCCCCCCCTCCCCAGCAAAAGTTTTCATATCAACTAACTCATTGTCTGACCCTTTGCCAAAAGATGCATTTATTAAATAATGCAAATAATGGAAAAATAATTTTAATTTTTTAGTCAAGATGATGGAAGATTTTTTACTGGCTAAGGAAAACAGAGATGCTACAAGGACTCCTGGATTTTACAAGTTGTTAACTTTGCTTTGAGACTGTTTCCCATAAAGATCAGCAGTTGCCAGTTGTGATAGTCAACAGGTACCCCTAGAGTACGAGGGCATGCTAGGGCCATATTTAAAGCAGTAGTGCTTCAAATATGCACCTGCTCTTGTACCCTTAGGGTGTATGATAGCTAGTCATACCTGTAGTCAATATCTCCAAAATGATTTTTCCTCTCCTTAGTATTTCCACCGCCCCTGCCCTCCCCCACCCCCCCCCCCCCCTTCTTAGATTTGTTATCTCTTATTTCATTTCATTTTCCAATAGTCACATTATTTGACAAACTTTTTTTTTACGTGAATGGTCGGATATAATTCAGTTGTTCTAGTTCCCCTCCCTCAGAAAAAGTTCCCCACTCCCCTGGAAATGCTTTACATCACTAATAGCATATAAGTCAATATTCAGAGTTGAATCCTGTGATTCTTCTCTTTAAAAACGTTCAGAACTTCATGAAAGTCAACTGCTGCAAGTTCAGGTCCTTCAATGGAAATTCTTATAAGACTAGCTAAATTTTGATCAATAATTCTGTTTCTTAATCTTGTTTTAATGAGCTTCATAGAGCTAAATGATCTTTCAGCTGAAGCTGTTCTTACTGGAAGGATGAGAATGATGTTGAACAGTTTAAATATTTCTGGAAATATCCCAGTATAAGCTCCAGTACACTCCATGTGCACCTTGACTTCCCACATAGTGGCACTTCTGTCATTTTCTTTCCTTCCATTAGTAATACTGTTTCTTGCTTCGATACTCTTTCGAATACCTGCCACTCTCCTTTAAGACTGTCCTTGTCAAGAAGAAGAGGGAAAGTATATGTCTCACCATCATAGGGTGCTGTTGCTTCACTTCCATAAAACTGAATCAAGGCTTTATTTTCTTCTTTTCCATAATGAGAAATCCTTCTTCTGATGGCAACAATGCTGGATTGAAAATGGAAAACAAACAAGGAACTTTACAGCCACATCAGAAAAGTGACTGTTCATGTTGGTGAGTAAACTATCAATATAAGATACTGCAACAGAGACATGAAACTGAAGCACAGACTGGGCTCTCCTCTTCTGACAATCATCTGATTATCTTAAAGTTTCTTAACTATAGATGTTACTTCCGACCTCCAATCTGCTCCATCATCCTTGAGCAATTTCAGCTCTTTCTCTATGCTGTCAATTATCAGAGGTAGCCTGCTGAAGTCAGCTGCTTGCCTCTGCATGAAGGAGTTCAGTTTTCTAGTAGGTCGAGAATCTATGCTAGCAACATCACAAAAGGAGCTAAGGACCACTACAAGGCCATACACTTTTACATCTCCAGATATGTCACAGAGATGGTGCAAAGTGGTAATCAAAGCTGGCAACTCCTTACAAATAGCTCGCAAGCAGCGTTCATGAGATAGCCACCTGGTATCACTTGGCTTTACCACTTTCAGCTCTAGCATATTGAGTGCTGACTGAATTTCTTTGAAAGCTTCAGCTTTTTTCGGGGAATAATGGAATAATTTCCATAAATTGGTCAGAGTACAGAATAATTCTTGATAGCAACTACTGAATCTGCTGCCTAGAGAGAAGCCAACTGAAGCCTGTGATATGTGCAATGATGTAAACAGCATATGTAGAATGCATTCTCATTTTGACAATGATTGACAATTCTTCCTAACAAGAAATGTCTTGGGACTCATCCGCTAAAATAAAAAAACAGGGACTTGATTATAGGCTAAGTGTAAGTTTTCTGTCAAGCCATGTATAAAGAGCATCAAGTAACATATTGATGCTAAATTTTGATGTGTACTGAGCGTTAGATGGATTCTTCTTGATATGCTGTTCAAGCAATATGTCATCATTAGCAATCTGTAACTCAATAACATTTGAGTACATAATGGAGTGTGGGATTTTATTCTTAACCAAGAAGTTCACTTACATCTACTTCAACAGTAGCTCACAATTTTGCTTCTTTATTTCTGCCAACTCCCTAGCAGCTGAACAGTGTAACTCAAGGACAGTATCCCCTCCCTCTGCTTGCTGAACAATATTAGCAGTAACTGCTGCATCCTTGTGATACTTGGACTAAGTATGTGACTTGAGTAGCTCAGTAGCATACCTCCAGTCTGTAAGACCCCTGGTAGTCCATGTGCCCCTTGATGCAGCAGAAGGTTGCCCCCATTTCTGTCAAATTTTACAGAACATTCCTTTGCTGCTATCAGAGCAAAACACCCATGGATACTTCTTTTCCCATTTTCTTTTGTAGGAAAGGCATACTACATATGCTCTTCTTTTCTCACTGGCTGATGGCTTACACTTTTTGGCTTGAGGACAAGAAGACTCAGGTGAAGAACTAGTTGCAACACTACCTAAAATATACTGAGTCTCAGAGTCTGACTCACTACACTCCTGAGGCAATGACAGCTCACTGGCACACTGACTTGAAGAGAAAATTTCCTGATGTCCATGTCTTCCTAACACTCACAGCACTGCCACATGTTCTAAAATATGCCTTGCACTTCAACATCTAGAAGCACCTCCCCATGGCATATATGTACACTTAGTTGTGGGCCCATTATTGCTTAGCACATTCTCTATCAATGAAATTTTGAGATGTTCTCATTTAGGTCTTACAGTAAAGCTCTGCTATCCCAACCTCAATTACACCCCTAACCAGGCCTTGTTTCTACAGTACTAATGGTGGATTATCAAGTGAAATATTTTATACATTAGAATAATAGTAAGCTATATATTAGCAGTCCCCAATGGCAAGCAATGCTAGCTAGTGTGAATTCTTATTTTAAACTCTGACATAGGTTCTAAATGTGGCACAACAACTAGTGGTGGTACTTAACTGTCACTATGAGAAGTTATACTTATTGATGACAGAAACAGCACACTTAAAGCAGCAGGAATATACATGCATTGTTGCATATATATGCATTCACTTATCTGAATTTTTCTCATATCATACAGGACATTAAGGGGGTCAGATACTGCAACTGAGGGATACACTATATTTATTTGGGTTTCACACTACAGAGCTACCATGACAGGTGGCTGATCGGGATGCATGCACAATTTCCCCCTCCCCCCCCCCCCCCCCCCCGCCCCCAAGAAAAAATCCTGAAAAGTATATATAACTTAAGATAGGAATGTAATTTCACTTTCATATTGCTCCTTACAATGTAAGCATTTATTTGATACCCAACTTAATTATATTTGATCAATATTGTAGTTTAAAATGAAAAATCTAAAATATATAGCATGTGAATTAGTATCTTGAAGCCATTAAAGTCAAACAACAAATGCTCCACTATCTAAAAATTTTCCTGAAGACATGCACAATCGGTGCACCAAATGTCATGCTTGTATTATAAATAGGACGATGCTTACAAACATTGCACATATCTGCTGCAATATTGAGAGTCATCCAGGGTAATCACTCTATACTATAAAGTGGGAAAAGTCGGTCGGTCGGTCGGTCGGTCGGTCGGTCGGTCGGTCGGTCGGTCGGTCGGCCGGCCGGCCTGTGTATTCTAAATTAATGCTTGAAGTTAGACACACAAACCATATAAATTTAGAATTACTATCACCAGCAGAGGATTTTAAGTATGTCTGTATGGCCACACCCCTTTCTTTATTCAAATAAAAGCCATAAATGCTACTCTTTCAAAAAAAAATTGGATCTACTATGCCTAAAACTTGGTATACACACACAACTTGCCTTTGAGAGTAACATGGGGTGGGTCCCACCTGGTGCATAAGGTTAAAATGACAAAAATGGTTGTTCTTAAAAAAACCTAGACCTAGATAGCTATCCATGAACCCATATATATTTTGAACCAGTGTCAATAGGGAAACTTTTAAGAAAGTCTATAAGGCCACACCCCTTTCAGTCTTCATGTCATGCCAAAAAAAGATGAAAATTGTACTCTGGTCAAACAAACCCTTTGAGGTACAGACCAAAACTTAGATGTATGTAACATGGGCAGGGTCTCACCTGGCTACACCTCTTCCTCCATGAGTGCCAGGCTAAAAATAGTTTGTGTATATGTATGCATGTTTGTGTATATCAATTTTATCACCAAAACACCATATCAAAATAACTTACTCTTCAAGATAGGCACATCCCACGGCAAGCATGTTTTTTTTTTAAAGCGAAACTATTTTTCAAAAATTCGATCCCAATATCCAAAACTTGGCAAAATGGGATTTGATGATATTAAATGTTGTTGACAAAATACCTTAAATCACAAGCTAATGTTTAAACTAATCAGATATATGCCAACTACATTCCTATTTTGGCAAGCAATAGATTAATTGAACCATCAATTCTTAAAGCCAGATGTTTGTTCAATCACAAAATATAAATTTACTTCCATTCCACCAAATACAACCAAAAAATGATTTATGTATTGGCCATCTCCATGTGATATGTACATCATAAATTTATCAGAGCATCCAAACATATATACCACTTTCAATGCTTTTTTCCAAGAGGTGGGGAAAAACCACATAATAAATCCTTACATAATATAACAAGCAATTTAGACAATTTAGTAACAGCTCCATTTCAATTGCCACTATTCTTACAAAGTAATCCTGGAGAGAGAATATCTTTGTCCATAATGTTTTCCATAAGATGTCTCATCCCAGAGAGAACTGGTCTAACTGCCCCATGCTCAACTGAACATGCTTGCCTGGGACACCATAGATTTCTGGATGGATGTGCATTCATACAAGTATTCAGTGGGAAACTTTCCATTCCAACTGTTTAGCATGGGTGTGCTGAATATGTTCTGTCTTCCTATTTTGAATGCAGATAGTAAGTGGTGCATAAGGCAAATATTTATGCTATGATCTGAAGGAAAAGCTGCAACATGTTCCAATATAAATGGTAGTATACACTTTGAATGTGAAATGTAATCTGTGTTTTGTAGTCATTTTTTTTGGGTAGCTGTAAATGAGTAGTAACAAGAATAGTAAATTTGGGCTGAATCCATTTGGTACCACTGGTCATGAGTCATGTGATTTTCAATAAACTTCTGTAAATGAAGAGAAGAGGCTTGAATTACATTTGATTGGATACTCTCTACTCAGTGTGGTTATTCCAAATCAAGCTTCTTATTATTGGTTTGTGAGGCTAAAAGTGCTAGAAATAGTACTTGAACTCTCTTAAACATGCGCTGTATTTACTACAATATTAATAACTGAATGACCATAAGGATCTCTGTAGACTGCAGATAATATTTGTTTAATGTTGTATTGAAAACATTAATAAGCAATTCACAAACAGTTCCTGATTTGACCACTTGGAATGTGCAACCTTCTTACCTGTCTACATAAGAAGATTGCATGTGTGAGTACGAATGTGCGTGTGTGTGTATGAGTAGTTGGTACCTAAAAAAAAACAGAACTTGATTGCTACAACTTGGTTTCCTGGTGGTTCGATTCCCAGACTAGGCCTTTCTTTTCATTTTTTCCTTTCCCCTTTTCATGTCATTTTTTTCTTCCCCCCTTTTTCTTCCCCCTTTTTCTTCCTTATTTTCTTCTTTTAAATACTTGATAAAAGGGGCACATTAAATCCATTCTGACCACACTTCTTCCTGTTGGCATGTCAGGCTAGAAATGCCAAAAATGGAACTTATGTAAAACTTTGGGCTTACAGACATTAAACTTGCCATGCTCACACATAACTCTGAAAGCCACATGGAATTGGTCCTTAGTAGCCATATCTCTTCCTCTGGGCATGTCAGGAAAAATATTTTGTACACATTTGTGTAAGTATAATTGTGTACATCCACTTTCCTGCCATACCACCGTCCCAAATGAAACCCGCTCTTTAAAGTAAACACATCCACACGCAGGATTATTTTTAGAAGAAAAAAATTAAACCATCTGGCTGCATCACTTTATGTAGGCATGTTAGGTTAAAAATGCCAAAAATAGTGCTAGCTCAATAGTCTTGGACTTACCGAACTTCAACTTGCCATGCACGCATATCATGACTTTGGGAGAAGCATGGGCTGGGTTCCACATGGCCATACCTATTTCCTCTGGTCATGTCAGGCTAAAAGTGCCCAAATAATGCTTCCATGCATATTTGCAAACTAAACAAGTTTATAACTGTACGAGGCCATAATCCAACCAAATTATATATTGTACGGTTTTATACTCCTAAATGAACTATTAATACCATTTGATAAGCACTTAGTGGCATCTGATATAGCTCATCTGATTTATGGGAATATCAACAGTTGATACCTTCTTGACCATTATTATAGCAAGAGTGCATTCTCCATTAACTTCATATATGTTGTTTTGTTTTGTTTTTTTATTGTAGGAGGATGGAATTGAAGCAATATATTGCATCTACACTTGTGTCAGCCAAGTTCAATGGACATATTTGTACTATTTTGAGTATTCCTGTATTCTCTTTCTTCAAGTACCAGCTGTAGTGCTAGCAATCATCAGTCGTAAATTGAAAGTCAAAGTTGTAAATGAATCAAAAGAATTGGCTATCAATATCTACACCATGACTACATTGCTACTGGGTCTGGGTATCTATGGCCTTGCTGCTCCAAATCAGTTGATCCTGAATGAAATTTTGTTTGATTTTGGTATAATATTGATTGCAACTGTCTATTTGATATTGTTATTTGTGCCCAAGGTGAGTAATTTATTATTTAATCATATATAAGTATGCCTATAGAAATATATGCAATTATGGAATAATAATCATCTCTGCATGCAAAGTTCTTTCCCATCTGTAACTATGCACAACTTTTTTCCTGTTCACATTTATGGAATATATAAGTGGTTTTTGGTTGGTATATCTTGATGTTTTCTTTTGTATGTGTGTATTTTTGTTTTTGTTTTTTCAAATTTTTAGATGGTATACCTCTATAAAGATCCAGAAGGGATGGAAATATTTGATCTCAATTCAAGCGAACACTGATGATAATCAACTGTCAAATGCAAAATTGACTAATATTGGTTAGATGATATAAATTGTCTTTTGTATGAATATATAACTCTTAGATAAATTCTCTAAAATCAGAGGAAAACAATTTTCTGACCTTTTTTTAATATATTTTTTAATTTGTTTATTTAATTCATCATGGAACAGTCCATGTTTTATGCCTTGACTTCCCTATCGGGCCATAAATAACATAAGAGCAAATTGTGGAGCCAGCTAAAGATTCTATGAACAAAAAGACCCTACTCTCACTTTAGGGAATATAACTAATACACGTACTCTTAAACCACAGCTCAGGTTTAACCTGATTTCACAGTGCTATTTTGAAGGAATACAGTAAGCTGGCTATCACATTTCTCATTTTTCTGATTTTTCTGATATTCAATGTTTGAACTGCCACCAAATTTGATCAGTAAAATTGATAGAAAATATCAGGGAAGAATATTAAAAAATTAGTAAACATAATGTTTTAGAAATAATTTTCAGATCCAGGAAGTCACAACTGTCAATCCACTGTGGGTGTGTATGTGGAGAGGAGGGTAAGGGGGGGGGGGGGGGGGGGAGAGAGAGATCAATCTGTTTAGGAGCAGACAAACAACCCCAGCTGCTATCCAAAAGCTGATATTGAGACTATGCCACCTGGATTTTTTTCTTCTCATTTTCATTTATGTTGTTTTTTAAATTAAAAAACTATATATATTAAAAAGTGTAGACTATATTTTAACAACACAACCCTTGTACCTGCACTTTGGGAGGGTAGGGTATGGTTTTTACATAATAGAATGTTGAATTGCCTTACTTTTGTCTATCTATCTATCCTTTTTTATTTGTATATACCTACTGGTATTATAGAACTGCTTAGCTGATTAGGATAAAAATTTGGCATGAGAGCCTGTGGTGGGTGTGGAATGGTTTTTTTTTGGTCTAAACATATCTCTCTCTCTATCTGTATCTCTATCTATCTCTAGCTCTATCTATCTGCAGCTCTCTCTCTCTCTATCTATAGCTCTCTCTCTCTCTACAGTTCTCTCTCTATATATAGCTTTCTATCTCTCCATATAGCTCTTTATCTATACATATAGCTCTCTATCTCTATATATCTCTTATCTCTCTATATATCTATCTGTCATCTCTAATTTTATCTGTATTGCTATGTATCTATATCTCTATCTCACTCTATATATATCACTGCAGCCAACCATGAAATTGGAGAAAATGATATTGCATCTTCAACTTTATAAATCAAATATAGTAGTAGTTGATATTTACAAGTGCTAAAGGGCACTATCTATCATATATACATGTATACATATACATTATATAGAGAGAGAGAGAGAGAGAAAGAGTATAGTATTTCTTCTTTTTATAAAATCACACTTTACTTTGGTCTCCTGCTGTGTTCAGTGAATGATTCCTGTACATACCAGCATTCCCTAAATGCTGTAGAGGACGGAAAATGAATTGGACAACTGAACTAATAATGGTGTGTGTGTGCATGTTTGCAGGCATGTGTTCATGTGTGTGCATGTGTGTGTTCGCATGCATGCATGCACATACATGTGTGCATGTATGTGCATGTGCATGCTGTGTGCATGTGTGTGTGCTTCTGGTCATGTGTGTGTGCTTCTGGTCGTGTGTGTGCATATAATGTGTGTATACGTATATATGTGGGTATGTGTGTATATGTTCATGTATGTATATATATGTGTATATATGTTTATGTGTATATATCTGTGTATGTGTATATATCATGCATGTATAGATCTGTGTATGTGTATAAAGTATGTGTGCATGAGTGTCTGTATGTGTTAACTAGTAGTGTATGCCCAGTGTCTCTTGGGTTATTATATTTTGTGTAATTATTTTGTGTACTAAAAATGAATGGGGAAAATAGGAGAAAAGAATTAAGGGAAAAGGGGGGGATGGGAAGAAGAAAGGTTTGAAAGGAAAATGGAATGATGGGGGAAAAAGGAAGAGGAAGATGGAAAAAAATTAGTAAAAATAACCCAGTAAAAATAACCCAGTAAAAATAACCCAGTAAAAATAACCCAGTAAAAATAACCCAGTAAAAATAACCCAGTAAAAATAACCCAGTAAAAATAACCCAGTAAAAATAACCCAGTAAAAATAACCCAGTAAAAATAACCCAGTAAAAATAACCCAGTAAAAATAACCCAGTAAAAATAACCCAGTAAAAATAACCCAGTAAAAATAACCCAGTAAAAATAACCCAGTAAAAATAACCCAGTAAAAATAACCCAGTAAAAATAACCCAGTAAAAATAACCCAGTAAAAATAACCCAGTAAAAATAACCCAGTAAAAATAACCCAGTAAAAATAACCCAGTAAAAATAACCCAGTAAAAATAACCCAGTAAAAATAACCCAGTAAAAATAACCCAGTAACGAATTTGAACCTAGGATCATCTGCTTAGTAGTCCTGTACCAACAAACCTTGCACTATAGTTTTGTAGGCTATTTTTGTAATATTCCCCTATAAGACTTTGACTATGGGCCAATGTACACATGAAACATAACTATTGTATAGCTTATCCTTTTGAGAGGGGGTGCTTAAATACTTGGTAAATTAGTCAATTAGAACATGAAAAAAAAAGTGGTATGAATATCTGATTTGACATTCTATATTGTACTAGCAGCGTATACCCAGCATTGACTAAGCCAATGTTAGCATGAAACATTATAGAAGCTACCCAAAAAAACTTTCTAGGCCTCTTACTTTATTCAAATAAAAGGGGCTCATAGGTAGGCATGCAGCCAGCATTCCCACTGATTCTTTTATAAGGTCAGTTTGTTTTGGATGCATGGTGAAATGCAAAAAGATATATTGCCAACAATCAGATTCATAAGTTTGGAATTCAATTGGGTTATTATTTTTTGTAATTAATTTACATAGTGATAATGACTAAAATTAGTACAAATAAATGGGAAAATAGGGAGAAAGAAGGAAGGGAAAAGGGAGGAGGGAAGAAGAAGGATCGAAAGATAAATGGAGATGGGTGTTCTTGAACAAGGTATGCAGGGAGTAAAGAGGAAGGGAATAGTGATAAAGGAGAAGTATATGGTTAGCATACTTACCTCAGAGAACTTCTGTGATTTCCCATGATATGAATTCGGCTTGGTCTCATGAGTGGACTGGAAACTCCTGATGAAAACATGCACAGAATGACCTACCTATAATAATCACCTTTGTGCTCATAAAACCTTAGGTATGGATATGGTAGTGTCACATCTGCCTCAAATATGTTTTTTTTTTCTATCATACTGAAAATCCTCTGGACTTCCATCACATTTATACACAAATAAGAAAACAACCAAATTTGAGGAAGAGAGTATGGAAACCTTGGGCAGAGGTTGTCAGGGGGAATGCTGAAGAATTGAGAAGAGTTGATAAATTTTACTAGTTTAGTTTCTAGTGTACAGACCTTTATATATATTTCACCAAAAAGATGAATTCTGTTTCTCTGAAATTTTACTCACACTCCTTTTATAGCATTGACCAAACAAAACAAAATTAACTTTCTTATTATATACGTGCAGTATCAGTTAAGAGTATGAGGAAGGGGAGAAAAACTAAAAAGGGAAAGGAAATGGAGAGTGGATGTGGGGAAAGAAAGAAAACATGCCATTTTTGCTCTTCTACTTTCAACTGTGTTGGTGACCACTTTATTGTTATGTTTAAAATATATATTTCTCCAACCACATGACCTCCATACTTATGAGTGATGACAAACAACTGAAGAGACCAACTCTTCAATTTTAGTGATAGAGATTCCATGAACAATTGGCTATTTTGTAACATATATTAATCCTATTATAACCAGTATTAATCTTATTACATATGTGTTTTCTCCTTTTATGGTAAGAAAAATCAAAATTACTATTATTATTTTGTTGCTGCTCTGTACCTGCAAGCTCTTCAGGAAAGACACCTGCAGAAGGAACACATTTTTTTAAAGTCTACTCAGCTCCTGCTTACTAGTCATGAGGTCAGAATAGAGGGGAGCCAAAGTAGCCATTTGGCATGGGACTATGAATTTGACGTGCTATTACCTCCAACCCCCCCCCCCCCCCCACCCAAAACTGGTAAAGATAAAGTGGAGATCCTTTGATAAAAAGATTGATGGAGTATTGAAAAGAGAGCCAAGGAGGATACTTTAATACATATACATGTTATGCTATACATAAATCATAAGTACTAGCGAGAAGTTGGAAATGGGGCCTTCATTTTCCATCTAGTTCTATTAAACTATAGTCAAACCATCAGTACAGATATCATCATTTGGAATGTTATATATATCAACTCCTTGTTGATTTGTTCTTTATTGTTGTTGTTTTTTTATTGTTTATTATCCAGCATCCATTATTAGCTCATAAGTGATGATGTATTTGGTCATTTCAAGCAAAACTAGATATTAATTACAGTTGTGCAGAAGTATTAATAAAGGTAGTTTCTTTTTGTTTGTTATGTAATAGAAAAACTATGATTTATAGACAATGACTGTCACAATCCAACAATAATGAATATATTAAGCTCAATTTATAAATAACTGTGATGTGTTTTTTTTTTTAATTAATACAAAACAATACTGTCGATGATGACTCGGGTTTAATCATTAATATAATAACTATGATCAGGTCAGGTCATCTATATTTAATTGTAATGTCATAGCTGGCTATGGAAATAAGATTTAAATCAAAGAAAATCTCAACAAGCTTGAAATGTATCAAGCATAACCCGCTCACTGTAGCTAAACCTAGACAACTCACCACTGGTGCTTTCCAGTTGTCAAAGAACGTATTTCTTTGTTTCTTCTTTGGAAGAAGTAGCTAGGCCCATAAGATATACATTAGGGGATTTTTTTTTTTTCAGGGTTAAAACTCCTGGCATTTGTGCATGCGCATAGACCATGAGATATGCATTAGTGGTATTTTGCGAATTTCCCATGTTTTGCGAATTTCCCATATTTTGCTTATCTGAGGAAGTGTCACATGAACAATAACAACACCACCAACAAGAGCAACAAAGTAAGCTCCACCGAGCTCCACGCTCATGGGTAAAAATTGAGGAAAGTCAAATCACCAAAAAAGGCAAAATGTGTGCTGCCTTTCTGGCTCATGATTTAGTCTGAATTCCGAGTAAAAATATATATGCTAGATCAATATTTACTATATCTTCTTAATGAGTATCCATACAGTACTCCTTTATCAGTGGTGGATTCAGGGGGAGGGGGTGAGGGGGATTCTACCAGTGCTCCCCCCCCCCCCCCACCTTCCTCCCAAATTGAAAAATAAACAAGGAAATTCCAGAAAGCATAAAAGCAGGCAAAAGCTGTAGCAATTCCTACCACCACCACTAACCAGACAGCCAACTTCCACAAAATAATCCTTTAACAGTGGTTTATCCAGGGAGAGGAGAGGGGAAGAAGAAGCAAATCCCAGAACACAAAAAAAAAGGCAACAAATTCCACAGCTGCAGTAATTCCTATCACTACTACTAACCAGACAGCCAACTTTGCTTGTGCAACCAAAGGGCCAGATATAACTGATGAGGTAAATATAACATTTTAAAGGGAAGGAACCTCAGCAATTAATATAAAAGTGAAGAGAAAACTGGTTACACAATAGTTGCAAGCAGTGGATAATTTAGATATTTATATAGAATTCTATGCTTAAATTAAGAAAACTCCATTGCTCAGTAGAATATAGCAGGCCAGGTGCTAGCTCATCCTATGCTCCATGAAATTGTTAAAAGCTACCCCCTGCTACTTTGTGGATCCCTGCTACTTTGTGGATCCACCACTGTAATTATTCCATGGTTATTATTCCATGGTAACTATTCCAATGTATTTATTCCACAGTAATTATTCCATGGTAATTGTTCCATGATGGTGAAATAGTGGTCTTCATAGATCCTCCTTTACCTTCTTGGTGGTAAGTCTTGAAACTTTTCTATCTCTTTTCTATTCACCATTTTAAAAACAGGTGTTGTTGGAAAACAAATGCCATGAACACACAGAAGGATGGACAAACAGATGTAGAAATAAAATCGTAAAAAGAATGATATTGTATTTAAAACCTGAGTCAGTACTGGGAGTAGGCAAGGTTTATGCGTTCTAATTCTTTTTTTTTTACTTGTGTGAACAATGTTTAATGGTCTAAAAACAATAATTTAGTAATTAAGCCAAATAAACTCTAGAAAACAATAACTTAGTAATTAAGCCAAACAATCTCTACAAGTTTGTCATTTTGTTTGGTCATTTCATTATTATCTTTCTCCATCCTATAATTATTTCAACTCCCAATACTTTCTTTTTGTTCTAGGAAGGAATCAGTTGAAATCAGTGTGCTTGATAACAAAGTGAAATTAATGCTTCTACCATGAATATACTTCAAGTGCAGCAGCACGATAATACACTGCACTGGCTCTAGTTATAAATTATTAGACACTATATTAGCTATTATTGTGTGCAGCCTGAAAAAAAAAAACCCTGCATGGATCCATCCTATTTTATTTGCATTCTCCGACATTCACCACCTGAGAGTATGAGCTAGGAAGAAAAAAAATAATAGAGCGAGAAATAATGATCAGGCTAGAAATGATGATAAGGATTAAAATGTATCATTGGTGTTGAAATACTGATGATGGCTATAAATCATAAGGATGGAAACAAGGCTAGGGCTAGAAATGGAATTACAGTAATAGTATTTGGATCTCTTCTATCCATGGATGAACTAGGGATTATTAGCAAGAGTACTGGGCTACACTGTAATTTGCATTGCTTTGCCCTACTTCCCAGTTAATGAAACTGCTTTGATCCAATTAGACTTCTTTTATTTTAAATATATGAATTTTTTTTAAAACATGACAACAAACTGGATCAATAGATTGGTTCAGTTCTGCAAACTCTGAAATAAAATCACCGAAATGTGTATTCTGCAGAAATCATTAACAGATAATAGAGCAATAGTAATATTCCATACAATACTCACCCATAGCTGCTGTTGGAAGTTGCATACATGAGGTGCTGTAGTCCACTGAAGGGATTCTTAGTCTCTATAAATATCACATGAAAATTATGCATGACTACATTTGGAATATAGCTAACTACTTTGAAGGACATTAGCAAGCTATAATTATCATGAACTCTCAAAACATATCATTTAAAAAAAAAATTGCTTTAAGAGAAATCAACCCTGTTCTAAATGTGTGAAGCACAGCATTACACCCAAATGCAATCTGCTTATAAATAGCTCTCAATCTGAGTGTGTGTGTCCACATACATTCCTTCATTTTTTTTTAAGCTGCAGAGTCAAGAGTGGTAGCAAATGAATGGAAATCAAGCACTGCACCCACTCATGTGGTTTCAAATATTTCTATATTGCCACACCCACTTCTATACTCAAAAAAAAAAAAAATGCCAAAAGCAGTACCGTTGCCAGAATAAGGAATGGAGCTGCAGGCCTAAAATTTGGCATGCAGACACAACTTGACTATTTAAATATCATGAGGTGGTAAAAATGACAAAAATGGTACTTCTAAAAACACTTGGCTATACCCATGAGCTAAGACTTATTCAGATCCTAATAAATAAAAGGTGGCCAAAAAAAGGGGTCATTTCAGGCTAATTTATGGGAGAAGCTGTATTGAAAAACCTAAGGGAAGTTGCATATTCTTGGTAGTTCAGTGCACACTCAGTTTAATACATGTTCAGTGCACACTCAGTTTAATACATGATAACAAAAATTAACTACAGAAGTCCCTCATAAACAGTAACCATCTGTGGATAGGTGGTTCAGTTTTGGTGGTATAACCATAATAACCAATGAACCAAATCTGGAATAAAGACTCACTTTGCAAGGTTAAGTTGTAAACTACTGTATGCAGTAAAAGGGAAGAGGAAGGAAGATGAACAATTATGTTGTTTACTCAAGGATTACATGCACTGGCCAGAAGACAAGAAATGTTGTGCACATTGAATTTTTTCTAATTGATATGGTCATGATCAATTGTAGACTGAATTAAGGATGAAAATTAATTTAGATATATATTTCAACTTTGCAAGCAAAGCTGCAAAGGAATGTCTAGTATTGTAATCAGCTTTAATTAATTAATTGTAGTTGGTTATAACATCATGTGCAGAATCTGAATAAAGACTGAACTATGGAATTATTTCAACTGTTGGTACAAATCTCATTGCAATATTTTTTGGTAAACTCACTCGGAGTGCTGATTTGTGCAGAATCATATGAAGTGAAGCCTCTTGCACAAGTGAAGATAGGATTGCCAGGGTTAACTACCCTCATACCTATGTCAATGTAACATGAGGGAACATATAATCGTATTACTAATATCTGCGTGCATAGCATTATATACTGCAATTAATAATGAACAACAATGTTATGATAAAAGTTTAAGCAAGAGAAAATAAAAAATGCTAATATTGTTCTATCTTAACTAAAGTTTCAAGTTCAATACTGTAATGTAAGTTGAGCTACCAATAGCTGTTACCACATTGATACTTATTAGAGGTTGGGGGGGGGGGGGGGGGGGGTTCATCCATATTTACTGTCAATTCAGCAGCATCACTTCATCTATTTTTATATACAGTTATTCCTCTCCAAACAGTTAATGAGTTGTCACCAATGAATAGTTAATGAATAGTGCTTGGTGACAATTTTATGTCAAGTGTATCTAGGAGCTGATCCCAAAGCATACAAGCAGTTTGAAGCAGAAATGCCTAGCTGGTAGTATTCTGATCACGCTTGCCATATAAATGATCCATGTTTAAAGTGAAAATAAAATTTGTTCAACTTAATCTGGGAATAATATAGTTGAAGAGTTACGAAGATGCAAGGGGGGGGGGGGGGAGGGGGGTTCCTTCCTAGATTATTTTTAAAGGTTCTATGCGCTGTACAAGTGACCATGGCTGAATGTTGTCAGTATATAAGGAGAGATTGATTTGTTGGCCAAATCATTTGCCTGATAAGGTTCAGTTAGCAGAGAATGCATTGTGGATGTTAATTTCATATTCCCCAATTATATATACTAGCGAAAAAC
>CAXAKH010000061.1:0-20468 GCA_963969325.1 Lycopodina hypogea | reverse complement strand
ATACACGTATATCCAGATAGAACAGAAACTCATTGACCAGTACAATTTGGTGATATCTTTTATACATCAATATATATTTGTAAGTCCTATATACATGTATATGTTGTATTTATACCGATATACTAACGCTAAGACGGCTTTATTATATGTGATGTGTTATTTTGTGTAAGGGGTGTTAATTATGTTTTCGTTATAACTATACATGTACAGTGTATGTCAGAGAAAGACATACATATAGCAGGTTGATTTATGAAATATCCCTTCCTTCTCAAAATCATTGATCTGTAACTATATAGAAATATATACGCCTACTACAGAGTATACATGTATATTACTGGGCACACTGTGTATATGCATGTGTGCTGTTACTGTTGACTACTGACTGTATAACATAGGCTGAATAGTACCTAGAACTTAACAATGAAATAGTCCAATTATTATACAAATATGTTGCATATTGTAGACTGTTGGATTCTCTGTTATAGAATAATTGTGCCTATTTTGAGGAGATGGCTACCTACCCACCGCCACCCTATAATCCTGGGGATGGAGCCCCAGCTCACAGACCACAGTCATCATACAAACAGCTCCCCCTAGCGGACCCCAAGTTTACAATAACTACTTGACAGGACAATTAAGAACTGTGGGAGCTCTACAGATCGCCATAGGTGTCACCTCCATCATCTGCTGGTCCTGGCTATCTATTTCGAGCTGCAGGTTACCTACTACTATTTCGGGAATATAGCAACAACAGTCACCGGCACCGGCATTTGGTGTGGACTCCTTGTGAGTAGGTTTAAATAAAAGAATGGTGATTATTTAAATTGGTTCGATTCTCGTTAATAAGCGTTTAGCGTCGTCGATGCTTGTCACATTTGTGAAATTGGCCAGTTCTGTATTATGCCTACTTTTCCTTAAATTTGTATTAGTAAAAACGGAATATTATGAACTTTACATCATTAATTTGTTCGGATTCGCCCTGTCATATTTGCCAATCTCTTTACAGTTCCTTCTCCCTGGAGCTTTCGGAATGGAGGCAGGAAAACGTAAAACAAATGTCTAGTAAGTCTATAAAATAGTCTTCGAAATAGATAATTATAAAGAGCATTATTCGAATATACCTAATTAATACACTTCATAATGCACTGACATATTCTCAGATAGCACACCTGATTAGATACAGTGTATGTGTCATGGCATTATATTTGAGTCGGTTCAAGTGCAAATGATTATAGCTATTAAAGTTCATGTTAATTGTATATGGTGGTCACACATCTACTAGTACATGGCACTTATATAAACCGTTGACAACATGGTATATATATATTCTTCCTCCATTCTTTCAGATAATTGCCTTTATGGTATTATCTACTTGTGTCCATGGTAATATTTGGATTAATCTATGCCGTAAATGCATTGACCGCTGCATCTATCTCCTTATTGTGGGACTACTGTGAGCAACAGAGAAGCAGACAATGTGACATTTCGGTAAATATGTAAATATTAACGGATTAATAATGACACGTATTTATCTTCACAACAATAATTTGTAAAGTTACACATGTGGTGAAATAAAACAAAACTAAAATAAATAAATGTGGTTTAAATATTTACAAAGAAGACCATGACCATGTATGACTTTGATAGCCATTCCACTATACATGTATGTCTTAAATATAACTCACTATAATTTATGTGATGTACATGATTGAAACCTAAAGCCTACTTAATTGCTGTACATACTTTCATTCTTTTGTGGCTAGGCCAGAGGATTAAAGGTGACATCAACGATATGCGCCGTTCTTTCAGTGATGTATTTGATAGTCGCACTGAGGTCATCTATCATAGGATGTAAGGTTGTCTGCTGTGGATCACCGCCGACTGTACAGGTAAGTTCCCTTATAGATGTCCTCTTTATAGATGTAACTATGACAGATGTGGTAGTTGTCACCGAGGGAGAATGGCCCCCACTTCACGGTGTACACGTATAGAGATAGAAAATGGCTTTTGTGCTGCCACCGTGTGGTATCCATGTAAGGCAAATTCAGTATAAACGTTTTAGCCGATTGCTACCAACATGTCCATTGGCCCACATTCACGATACCATTCTAGAATGTTGCAATGTCATTCTAACAGTCGTCAGACTTTCGTTCATAGAATAAAAAGCACATGCACATATCACACCAGTATGGAATCTTATCATCGTTATAAATAACTGAAGTGCATCTCCATCACATATAACATGTATAGATACATGTGATTTTATATAATGTAGAACCCAGCCCAAGGTTACCCGCTTGGACCAGTAGCCTATACCCAGGGAGGTGCTGTCATACAACAGCCAGGGGTCCAGTACTACGTCCAACAACCACAAGCTCAAGGAGACCCAAATAAAATAGGAAATTGATCAATGTACATGTACGTGTATGTGATCTTTATTTGCTTTTATAATGATAATCACCACAGGGATTAAACATAAACAATCACACCTCGAATGATATACAAGTAATGCCCATAAAGGTTCCAGTAGAAGACGTGATACCAGTGACTACATTCAACTGACTGACAGTCAACCCATTTCAAGGAAAGTTCAATCCACATGTGTCAAACTGAATATTAGCCACGTTAAGACAAACTACAATATACATTGTAGATACGCCTAAATGTGGCGAATTCCTTCACCACTACTCTCACTATATCCAATTCGAGCCTGTTCTGGCAACTAAGTGAGCTACATACAAATGGAAAATAGCAACTACTTACATTTCTTTTAATTAATTGCGTAATTATGTGACAATATAATACCATTGATAAGTAAACAAGATGGTAATATCAAGATTTATTTTGGTTGGTTGGCCCACGTGGAATTGTTAGTAATTAATATGTGAGTGTCTCCGCTGAGCTATCATTATGTCATCTTACAATAGGTGAGATGTACTGCCTCTGTGTATGTAATGGCATTTGCTTAAGTGGAAGTTCTCAAGCTTTCAGATTGATTCAAAATCAGCTAATGTTAACCTAGTTACTATGTTCGTAGAGTATTTTATATGTTCAAAATGTACATATTAAAATGTAAAATAAAGTCCCATGCTAAAATAGTATTTCGTTTCTTTATTAAATATTCTGTATCCAACTGGTTTTTGATATATCTATTAAATATGTTTCAGTTTCTGTTCAATTTATAATATTAGGTGTTGACTTATTTGTGATCTTCATAATGTCGGTAGACTTATTGTTACAAAGACCTCTACAATTCAGTGTCCACTACAGTGTGCCCACATAGTCTTTTATAAGACATGGAACCCTCAAACATTAGCCACAAATGTACTATAGCATATATAAAAATCACATTAGTATAATTGAATTAAAAGTTTGAACGGTTGTATTTAAAAATCACCATATTTAATATGTAACAAATGCAGAGAAACTGTTCTACTTCCTGCTATGAGATGACAGGTAAATGTGTATTATCCAGTTGAATACCAACCATTGGGATCAACCGTGACGCTTAAATTAAGTGATACACTAGAAAATAGAATAAAACAGCAATCAGCCAATAACATAATCTTATAACAGCTTATTGTATACAGGGACCTCCAGTGAAAGCCATATATAACTTAATATGTATTTTATTCACATCGCCTCATTGTCAAAATATATAAGTAGTAAGCCATTACTTTCGGGCCTCGTTGCTGGAACCATGGCTCTGAATGATAAATGCGGTTTTGGAGTTATATAATAATGGCGAACCTGTTTATTATACTCATAGAATACATGAGTAGTCACATAGTAGTATGAAGTAGTATGCCCTCTGAGATAATATTATATAATGTTACATAATAGTGAGGAGGGGTAATTACCAACACATGAGTGTGATAATTAAATAAACAGAAATCGAAGAATATAGAAATACAAAGTGAAAAGATCTCTGGGAGGGTTAAGCCTCCTAGAGATGGTCTGCCAGGAGGCAATGGTAGGCTGTCCTGGACTTTGCATTAAGAACACTTGGTGGTGTAGAGGGCTGCCCAAGCGTGGAACACGTCCGTCTGGGGTGTGGTGTGGTGGGAAGATTTCCACGAAGAGGAGAGCGAGGAGCTGCTGCCGGTCCTGCACCTGGGTTCAGACTGGCTAAGCAGCCCCTCAGGTGCTTCTTATAAACTCAGGGCATGTCTGCTAATCGCGTAGTTGAGGCACCCTAAGATGCAGTGCGCCTTCATCTGCTAGGCCGACTAGGACCGTCTGGTGGAGCGGGTGAGTGCTGAGATAGCAGCAGGGCATCACGCTTGGCTGCACAAGTACTGAGCTGGCAGGCTGAGTGGATGAGCGGCTGCTGACTGCTAGCGGTGTCATGCGGTTGGCCCGGGCAGTGATGAACATCGTGAGTCAAGTCCTAGACCAGGACAGGTGTGGTATGACTGGAAGGCGAGATGGCTATCTTCGGTCTGGCCGTGACCCTGCCAACTTTAGGCCATAGGTTTCTCGGCTCCTGGGTGTCGTCCGACCCGGCCCGATGGCTCATCTGGAAGAGGAGATGTGGGACCACTGGGATCTGACTCAATCCCAGCGATCCCTATTGCTAATGCAAAATTTGGCCATCGGGAAGACGGATGACGCGGAGCCTGAAAAATAAAGCGAGAGAGGCCGGCGCTAGCGCCGGCTTATTATGGTGCCTGGTGCCGGGTACAGAGCCCGACAGGACTCAGCTGTCGGCCCCGCAATGTCCAACCCTGACTCCTGCGGCGCCATGATCGATTTAAGTACGATTTAATAGAGCCTTACAATGGAGAATCATTTATGAGACTTGACAGACCCTTTTAATGCTATAACTAATATATTATTAATGCAGTTGATGAGAAAGCAGTGCTCATAATTGAAAATTAAGCAATATATTTTTACATATACATGTAACCCGTCCGCAAAGGGGGGGTTGGTCTACAAAATGATATGTGTGCTTAGCTGAGACCTAATATTCAGACAATACATATCTGATATACACATGTACGGAACCTTGTGAGTACAGTTTTGGTTTGAATTCAATACCATTGCCAGCGGAGCAGTGGTATCAAGCTCAAGTATCCCCCTGGATGTGGAATAATAGATGTGACAATAGTAAGACCGCCTGTTTACTACATGTACCTTCTGCTGAAGCTGCTAATGAGCTTGTGTGTATTGTGTCAGTTAATTTATGCTTTGACCTGGTCATTTGAATGTTCCAATCCAATGGTAAGGTGTTTGTGTATGTTGATGAGTAGCTAATTGAGAAATTAGTTTAGATTAGCGTGAAGCATCGTATGTTTAATCTTGGATATGTGTAAATACACGTGTCGCCTGTTCTTGCTTACCGTTTGTGGTCACATTTGCCATTGTCGTCAGATTCCCTAATCAAGTGTTGTAAGTAGCTGAAATGAACAGATGACACGAGTAATTTGTCACGACATGCACCAGACGTTACAGAACTGGCACAAATTAGAAAACCAAATGACCTATCAAAAAGTTCATCAAAAATATCATAGTTATTACATAGTTATTACTAATGATCACTTACTATATTCTGTTGTAGCCAGAAATGAGATTGTTTGTGAGGAGTCAGTTGTAATTTCATCTGGCGATTTCGCTGTAAAGTGGTAAAGTGAAAGGTGATAGTTCATAATAACTGTATGCTTGGTTTGAATATCATGTGCTGTCACCCCTAATTAATGTCTTATTTGATTATATGCTTATCAATCTACATGGTGCATAAGGCACGATACCCGTTATACGATGAGATATTCTGAAACCAACATACATATAAAATTATAAAACTAAAAAAATGTGTTTGACATATAACAAATTTACTTTAGTATGTGGAGAATTTGTTAACTTACTATATTCTGTTGTAGTAGGAAATGAGGTTGTCTGTGAGTCAGTTGTAATTTTATCTGGAGATTTTGCTGTAAAATGATGAAATAAGAATATAATAATAATAATAATAATAATAATAATGGTTTATTAAGACTTTGCAATCCACATGATTGAACAGTTACATAAAATATATACAAAACGTTGTACTAAAACGTTACAAGTAAAACATTAAAATTTAAAACCATGTGATACTACTGTAAATTGAACAAGCACCAGTTTATAAAACTTGACTTTGCGCGATCGGTTCTTAGTTTTGGCAAGGTATATTTATTTCTTGATCTTAAATTATGGGATTGCTTTTTTACTGATGACAAAAGATGATGAAGTTTATGTGACGGATTTTGCAATTCATTGAATAACTTTTTACAAAGTTCCCATCGCCTATCCTTCAATGTTGGCAACTCTGCTATCTGACATGCTAATTCATAACTGGCATCAGGCATAATGATTTCTAAGGCGCGTCTCTGAACTGATTCAATCGAATCCGACTGCTCCCCTGTCAAGGCCCCATGCCAGACCTGACAGGCATACTCAGTAGTTGGCCTAACGAGCGAACAGTATATCTTAAGCATTTTGTCCATAGATACCTTGGCTCATTTGAGAAGTCTTAGGAAGAAGAGACGCGGTGTGGCCTTAGCTGTGATGTTTTTTACATGTTCTCCCCATATGAGATCACCCCTAATAGTGACTCCTAGAAAGGTGATTGTACAGAATAACTCGAGGTTCTCCTACAACAGGGGTCATTACAATTTGCTAAAAACCTTTCTTATTTCATATTTACGCCTTTGTGGGTACTGGCAAATGTCATGACTAGTTGCTTTTTAGCTTTAAAGTGCAGCTATTCTGATGAAGTAATCTCATTGCCAGCCAGGAGAATTCCAATTGGAATAGTTTTTAATAAGTATAGCTCATTGAATACCCCTGATAACTATGTTTATTTTGATTTCATGAGCTGTCACCACTAATGTTTTATTTGATTATATCATATTACCCACATGGTGCATATGACAAGATACTGCTTATACGATGATATATTCTAAGTGAAACCAAAATATAAATTCATCAACTATAAAGCTAAATAAATATGTTTGACATATATTAAAATTAGTAGATAATGTTAAAGTAATTGTTAGTAGGCCGATGTGGAGAATTTGATATCTAACTATATTCTGTTGTACTCGGAAATGAGGTTGTCTTTGAAGAGTCAGTTGCAATTTTCTCTTGAGATTTCGCTGTAAAATGGTAACATGAAACGTGATAGTACAAAATAACTGTATGTTTATTTTGAATATCATGGGCAGTCACCCTTAACAAAAGTTCCAAATGTGAACGTTTTCTGCTATAGTTTGAATCAAAGAGATAGACATTTGTTTTGCAATATGTACATTAATTTAATATATAACAATGAATCATGTAACAGATATTGACAGCCTGTAAGGAGATTGTACTTGAAACACAATGTGCTTTAACATACATAAATTAAGCCTGGTAACAACCAGAGCTAGCAATATAAATATTCCAAAAGCAAGCGGCTTCCTCTGCCGATGCAAATGTTTATGAAGCACTTGTATCTTGTGCATGTTGCTAGTCATGGCGTTGTAATAAGCCTGGGCTGATCATTGCGGGGCAAATAAGCTGAGTCCTTTGAGGCTGTGTCATACCACCATCAGGTGTAATTAGCCGGGCCAACAGCCCGGCTCGTATTCCATCTGTCTATTTCCAGACTCTGCCCCAACCAGCCGGCCGCCAGCCCAGACCCCTCGCGGTACAGGTGCTGCCTAGCACGGGTCAGTGCTCTGCAGCGCCACCTTCCCTTTCAGGCAGCTGGCGGCCTTGGCAGGAGGACTGGCAGCTAGCCAGGCAAAGCCCCCTCTGCAGGACGATAGGCAGTTCAAGAGTCACAGCCCGGGCAAGCCCCCAGGGCCTCGGACCCTCAGCTCGAGCGGAAATGCAGGATCAACCCGGCCGCACCGCACCAACCTCGAGCAGCGATGCCTCAGCCCACCTCACAGCCAGGGAGTCAAGCCTTGCTGGTCACGCCTGAATGCTTCTGCAGCCCAGGCGCTCAGGCAGCCAGTGATCCACCCTCCAGCTGGCTGGCTTAGCGTGTGCAGCCAGCCGTGACACTGGAGCTCTTGCTCAGGCGCTCACCCTGGCGTCTTCTTATCCGGATTGGCTGGCAGGGCTCAGCCAGACGCGTGCACACAAGCAGTTCCGGGTGCCTCAAACACCCTAACTGCCGGCGTGCATGGCACTTATAAGGAGGAGCGCTGGGGCTGCTAAACCAGTCTGAACTCAGGTGCAGGACCAGGAGGAGCCCCTCGCTATCCTTCTCATGGAAAACTTCCCACCACACCACACCCCAGCCCTCTATGCCCCCAAGTTGTTATCAAGTCCAGGACAGCCAAGCATTGCCTCCTGGCAGACCATCTCTCGGATAGGCTAATCCTCCAAGAGATCATTTGTTTTATTCATATTGTTCTTCGATTTCTGTTTATTGATTACCACACGCTTGTTGGTAATTAGCCCTACTTCTATTATATAACTATGCATAATATTACATCATGGGCATACTACTCATATACTACTTTGTATACTACTCACGTATTCTATGAGTAGTACAATAAACAGGTTAGCCATTATTATGTAACTCCAAAACACGTCTCGACTTGTTGTCTCACAACAGAGCCTCGGTTCCAGCAAATAGCCCGAAAGTAATGTTGTATTATGCTTGCAACAAACTGAAGTACTGACAATATCATCACTTCACTTTATTTGCCTAAACCTAAGAAACATGACCCTTTGATTAAATATATTTCATATATTTATTCATATGTGACGCGATTCGTATTAATATTAAACTGCGTACTGTAATATAATTAGTGTCACGATAAATTGAGTCCAGGATATTGACATTCTACAATAACGTGTTCCTGTAGCCTACATATTGCCACTACAAAATATATATAAATAATGAGATCATATTACAGTGAACAATACAAGGCAAAGCATGACTAAACATTGCTATAGCAGAAATAAATCCTCCGTTGGAAATAAATCCTTGTTGAAAGCTTTATATCACGTTTTCCAGGTAGATTTATAAATATATAAATTAATTTTCATTGTAGAAATTTATTATTGCTTATCATTACAGGTCTAGGAAAACTATATTCATGTCTTAAAATGCTGTCTGCCTAAATTATTCTTCTCTTTATATATTCTCTCTATCCATGCTAATGATCAGCTTTTACAGTGCTATTCTCACAATGATTGACTAAGCCCAGCCCAACAATAGATCTATTGAAAAACCTCAAAAATGACTTATGGAAGTCAGTTGTTCAGTTATACAATATGGCACCTCGTCATAATTATTACTGACATAATACTGAATGATTTCCCATGTATTCCTATGTTTGTATGTTTGCACAAAGCTGTTTTAAAGACCCAAGTTTTTTTATACTGTTAATATATACATGTATACAATGGAACCTAATGGATGTGTCAGTAAATAGCCACAAAGCAAATGGGCATGCATTTCTATTAGGCATACCTGATTGCAGTGCATCCTGTGTGTACTAGACTAGGGAATATGGCCTACTGACATAAACATCACACACTGCACCCGTGGTGTCTTCCCCTGTCATATTCTCCCAGCAAACTTCCTCCAATTATACCAGGGGTCAGTCTGCTGCCAACCAGCATAGAAGAAACCTCTCCCTTCCTCTTTCTTTCCACCACCATCTTCCCCCACCATCAATGACCTGGTTTTACACTTTTCATCATATTGCTTGCTTGGTTTCCGTTTAAACAGTCCTCCGCTAGTGTGCCAAATAAGACTGTCAAGGAACAAGGTACATAAATGGTTCACACATGGAGGACTAATGAAAATTATGTCTGCTACTGTATATGTCGATTCTGTTTGACTTTCAAGGACACACAGATTAAGGATTCTGGAGACTTATTTTTGTGGGAGGTCTCCACCTGTCTCCATCACAGTGACAGACTTGTGAATAAAGCTGTGGATTAGGTAAACTTATTTGATTTGTTAATTGCAATGCCTGCAAAAGCCTGATTAATTTAATTAAAGAAGAAGAGATTTTCATTCCAAGCCAGTTGAACTTCATCGAATCTAAATGACCATTATAAATACATGAACTTTGAACCGACCACACATATAAACCAGGTCAGGTCAATGCTATGTATATTTCACGCTTGATGGCTCTATAGTGACGTACACAGAACAGTATGGGTTAATAGACCAACGTACGTAGGTGATATGTAATATACCTGTGCCTGTGTCCATCAACACACCTGTATCACGATAATCACACAAACTAGGCAGGTGAGTTGGTTGGACATTTTTTAATAAACCCAAACTTTGTACATGTGATCTATAGGTACTCCACAGTTAATAGATTATAAGGATACACGTATATCCAGATAGAACAGAAACTCATTGACCAGTACAATTTGGTGATATTTTTATACATCAATATATATTGTAAGTCCTATATACATGTATATGTTGTATTTATACCGATATACTAACGCTAAGACGGCTTTATTATATGTGATGTGTTATTTTGTGTAAGGGTGTTAATTATGTTTTCGTTATAACTATACATGTACAGTGTATGTCAGAGAAAGACATACATATAGCAGGTTGATTTATGAAATATCCCTTCCTTCTCAAAATCATTGATCTGTAACTATATAGAAATATATACGCCTACTACAGAGTATACATGTATATTACTGGCACACTGTGTATATGCATGTGTGCTGTTACTGTTGACTACTGACTGTATAACATAGGCTGAATAGTACCTAGAACTTAACAATGAAATAGTCCAATTTATTATACAAATATGTTGCATATTGTAGACCTGTTGGATTCTCTGTTATAGAATAATTGTGCCTATTTGAGGAGATGGCTACCTACCCACCGCCACCCTATAATCCTGGGGATGGAGCCCCAGCTCCACAGACCACAGTCATCATACAAACAGCTCCCCCTAGCGGACCCCAAGTTTACAATAACTACCTGACAGGACAATTAAGAACTGTGGGAGCTCTACAGATCGCCATAGGTGTCACCTCCATCATCTGCTGGTCCCTGGCTATCTATTTCGAGCTGCAGGTTACCTACTACTATTTCGGGAATATAGCAACAACAGTCACCGGCACCGGCATTTGGTGTGGACTCCTTGTGAGTAGGTTTAAATAAAAGAATGGTGATTATTTAAATTGGTCGATTCTCGTTAATAAGCGTTTAGCGTCGTCGATGCTTTGTCACATTTGGTGAAATTGGCCAGTTCTGTATTATGCCTACTTTTCCTTAAATTTGTATTAGTAAAAACGGAATATTATGAACTTTACATCATTAATTTGTTCGGATTCGCCCTGTCATATTTGCCAATCTCTTTACAGTTCCTTCTCCCTGGAGCTTTCGGAATGGAGGCAGGAAAACGTAAAACAAAATGTCTAGTAAGTCTATAAAATAGTCTTCGAAATAGATAATTATAAAGAGCATTATTCGAATATACCTAATTAATACACTTCATAATGCACTGACATATTCTCAGATAGCACACCTGATTAGATACAGTGTATGTGTCATGGCATTATATTTGAGTCGGTTCAAGTGCAAATGATTATAGCTATTAAAGTTCATGTTAATTGTATATGGTGGTCACACATCTACTAGTACATGGCACTTATATAAACCGTTGACAACATGGTATATTATATTCTTCCCTCCATCTTTCAGATAATTGCCTTTATGGTATTATCTATTGTGTCCATGGTAATATTTGGATTAATCTATGCCGTAAATGCATTGACCGCTGCATCTATCTCCTTATTGTGGGACTACTGTGAGCAACAGAGAAGCAGACAATGTGACATTTCGGTAAATATGTAAATATTAACGGATTAATAATGACACGTATTTATCTTCACAACATAATTTGTAAAGTTACACATGTGGTGAAATAAAACAAAACTAAAATAAATAAATGTGGTTTAAATATTTACAAAGAAGACCATGACCATGTATGACTTTGATAGCCATTCCACTATACATGTATGTCTTAAATATAACTCACTATAAATTTATGTGATGTACATAGAAACGATTGAAACCTAAAGCCTACTTAATTGCTGTACATACTTTCATTCTTTTGTGGCTAGGCCAGAGGATTAAAGGTGACATCAACGATATGCGCCGTTCTTTCAGTGATGTATTTGATAGTCGCACTGAGGTCATCTATCATAGGATGTAAGGTTGTCTGCTGTGGATCACCGCCGACTGTACAGGTAAGTTCCCTTATAGATGTCCTCTTTATAGATGTAACTATGACAGATGTGGTAGTTGTCACCGAGGGAGAATGGCCCCCACTTCACGGTGTACACGTATAGAGATAGAAAATGGCTTTTGTGCTGCCACCGTGTGGTATCCATGTAAGGCAAATTCAGTATAAACGTTTTAGCCGATTGCTACCAACATGTCCATTGGCCCACATTCACGATACCATTCTAGAATGTTGCAATGTCATTCTAACAGTCGTCAGACTTTCGTTCATAGAATAAAAAGCACATGCACATATCACACCAGTATGGAATCTTATCATCGTTATAAATAACTGAAGTGCATCTCCATCACATATAACATGTATAGATACATGTGATTTTATATAATGTAGAACCCAGCCCAAGGTTACCCGCTTGGACCAGTAGCCTATACCCAGGGAGGTGCTGTCATACAACAGCCAGGGGTCCAGTACTACGTCCAACAACCACAAGCTCAAGGAGACCCAAATAAAATAGGAAATTGATCAATGTACATGTACGTGTATGTGATCTTTATTTGCTTTTATAATGATAATCACCACAGGGATTAAACATAAACAATCACACCTCGAATGATATACAAGTAATGCCCATAAAGGTTCCAGTAGAAGACGTGATACCAGTGACTACATTCAACTGACTGACAGTCAACCCATTTCAAGGAAAGTTCAATCCACATGTGTCAAACTGAATATTAGCCACGTTAAGACAAACTACAATATACATTGTAGATAAGCCTAAATGTGGCGAATTCCTTCACCACTACTCTCACTATATCCAATTCGAGCCTGTTCTGGCAACTAAGTGAGCTACATACAAATGGAAAATAGCAACTACTTACATTTCTTTTAATTAATTGCGTAATTATGTGACAATATAATACCATTGATAAGTAAACAAGATGGTAATATCAAGATTTATTTTGGTTGGTTGGCCCACGTGGAATTGTTAGTAATTAATATGTGAGTGTCTCCGCTGAGCTATCATTATGTCATCTTACAATAGGTGAGATGTACTGCCTCTGTGTATGTAATGGCATTTGCTTAAGTGGAAGTTCTCAAGCTTTCAGATTGATTCAAAATCAGCTAATGTTAACCTAGTTACTATGTTCGTAGAGTATTTTATATGTTCAAAATGTACATATTAAAATGTAAAATAAAGTCCCATGCTAAAATAGTATTTCGTTTCTTTATTAAATATTCTGTATCCAACTGGTTTTTGATATATCTATTAAATATGTTTCAGTTTCTGTTCAATTTATAATATTAGGTGTTGACTTATTTGTGATCTTCGTAATGTCGGTAGACTTATTGTTACAAAGACCTCTACAATTCAGTGTCCACTACAGTGTGCCCACATAGTCTTTTATAAGACATGGAACCCTCAAACATTAGCCACAAATGTACTATAGCATATATAAAAATCACATTAGTATAATTGAATTAAAAGTTTGAACGGTTGTATTTAAAAATCACCATATTTAATATGTAACAAATGCAGAGAAACTGTCCTACTTCCTGCTATGAGATGACAGGTAAATGTGTATTATCCAGTTGAATACCAACCATTGGGATCAACCGTGACGCTTAAATTAAGTGATACACTAGAAAATAGAATAAAACAGCAATCAGCCAATAACATAATCTTATAACAGCTTATTGTATACAGGGACCTCCAGTGAAAGCCATATATAACTTAATATGTATTTTATTCACATCGCCTCATTGTCAAAATATATAAGTAGTAAGCCATTACTTTCGGGCCTCGTTGCTGGAACCATGGCTCTGAATGATAAATGCGGTTTTGGAGTTATATAATAATGGCGAACCTGTTTATTATACTCATAGAATACATGAGTAGTCACATAGTAGTATGAAGTAGTATGCCCTCTGAGATAATATTATATAATGTTACATAATAGTGAGGAGGGGTAATTACCAACACATGAGTGTGATAATTAAATAAACAGAAATCGAAGAATATAGAAATACAAAGTGAAAAGATCTCTGGGAGGGTTAAGCCTCCTAGAGATGGTCTGCCAGGAGGCAATGGTAGGCTGTCCTGGACTTTGCATTAAGAACACTTGGTGGTGTAGAGGGCTGCCCAAGCGTGGAACACGTCCGTCTGGGGTGTGGTGTGGTGGGAAGATTTCCACGAAGAGGAGAGCGAGGAGCTGCTGCCGGTCCTGCACCTGGGTTCAGACTGGCTAAGCAGCCCCTCAGGTGCTTCTTATAAACTCAGGGCATGTCTGCTAATCGCGTAGTTGAGGCACCCTAAGATGCAGTGCGCCTTCATCTGCTAGGCCGACTAGGACCGTCTGGTGGAGCGGGTGAGTGCTGAGATAGCAGCAGGGCATCACGCTTGGCTGCACAAGTACTGAGCTGGCAGGCTGAGTGGATGAGCGGCTGCTGACTGCTAGCGGTGTCATGCGGTTGGCCCGGGCAGTGATGAACATCGTGAGTCAAGTCCTAGACCAGGACAGGTGTGGTATGACTGGAAGGCGAGATGGCTATCTTCGGTCTGGCCGTGACCCTGCCAACTTTAGGCCATAGGTTTCTCGGCTCCTGGGTGTCGTCCGACCCGGCCCGATGGCTCATCTGGAAGAGGAGATGTGGGACCACTGGGATCTGACTCAATCCCAGCGATCCCTATTGCTAATGCAAAATTTGGCCATCGGGAAGACGGATGACGCGGAGCCTGAAAAATAAAGCGAGAGAGGCCGGCGCTAGCGCCGGCTTATTATGGTGCCTGGTGCCGGGTACAGAGCCCGACAGGACTCAGCTGTCGGCCCCGCAATGTCCAACCCTGACTCCTGCGGCGCCATGATCGATTTAAGTACGATTTAATAGAGCCTTACAATGGAGAATCATTTATGAGACTTGACAGACCCTTTTAATGCTATAACTAATATATTATTAATGCAGTTGATGAGAAAGCAGTGCTCATAATTGAAAATTAAGCAATATATTTTTACATATACATGTAACCCGTCCGCAAAGGGGGGGTTGGTCTACAAAATGATATGTGTGCTTAGCTGAGACCTAATATTCAGACAATACATATCTGATATACACATGTACGGAACCTTGTGAGTACAGTTTTGGTTTGAATTCAATACCATTGCCAGCGGAGCAGTGGTATCAAGCTCAAGTATCCCCCTGGATGTGGAATAATAGATGTGACAATAGTAAGACCGCCTGTTTACTACATGTACCTTCTGCTGAAGCTGCTAATGAGCTTGTGTGTATTGTGTCAGTTAATTTATGCTTTGACCTGGTCATTTGAATGTTCCAATCCAATGGTAAGGTGTTTGTGTATGTTGATGAGTAGCTAATTGAGAAATTAGTTTAGATTAGCGTGAAGCATCGTATGTTTAATCTTGGATATGTGTAAATACACGTGTCGCCTGTTCTTGCTTACCGTTTGTGGTCACATTTGCCATTGTCGTCAGATTCCCTAATCAAGTGTTGTAAGTAGCTGAAATGAACAGATGACACGAGTAATTTGTCACGACATGCACCAGACGTTACAGAACTGGCACAAATTAGAAAACCAAATGACCTATCAAAAAGTTCATCAAAAATATCATAGTTATTACATAGTTATTACTAATGATCACTTACTATATTCTGTTGTAGCCAGAAATGAGATTGTTTGTGAGGAGTCAGTTGTAATTTCATCTGGCGATTTCGCTGTAAAGTGGTAAAGTGAAAGGTGATAGTTCATAATAACTGTATGCTTGGTTTGAATATCATGTGCTGTCACCCCTAATTAATGTCTTATTTGATTATATGCTTATCAATCTACATGGTGCATAAGGCACGATACCCGTTATACGATGAGATATTCTGAAACCAACATACATATAAAATTATAAAACTAAAAAAATGTGTTTGACATATAACAAATTTACTTTAGTATGTGGAGAATTTGTTAACTTACTATATTCTGTTGTAGTAGGAAATGAGGTTGTCTGTGAGTCAGTTGTAATTTTATCTGGAGATTTTGCTGTAAAATGATGAAATAAGAATATAATAATAATAATAATAATAATAATAATGGTTTATTAAGACTTTGCAATCCACATGATTGAACAGTTACATAAAATATATACAAAACGTTGTACTAAAACGTTACAAGTAAAACATTAAAATTTAAAACCATGTGATACTACTGTAAATTGAACAAGCACCAGTTTATAAAACTTGACTTTGCGCGATCGGTTCTTAGTTTTGGCAAGGTATATTTATTTCTTGATCTTAAATTATGGGATTGCTTTTTTACTGATGACAAAAGATGATGAAGTTTATGTGACGGATTTTGCAATTCATTGAATAACTTTTTACAAAGTTCCCATCGCCTATCCTTCAATGTTGGCAACTCTGCTATCTGACATGCTAATTCATAACTGGCATCAGGCATAATGATTTCTAAGGCGCGTCTCTGAACTGATTCAATCGAATCCGACTGCTCCCCTGTCAAGGCCCCATGCCAGACCTGACAGGCATACTCAGTAGTTGGCCTAACGAGCGAACAGTATATCTTAAGCATTTTGTCCATAGATACCTTGGCTCATTTGAGAAGTCTTAGGAAGAAGAGACGCGGTGTGGCCTTAGCTGTGATGTTTTTTACATGTTCTCCCCATATGAGATCACCCCTAATAGTGACTCCTAGAAAGGTGATTGTACAGAATAACTCGAGGTTCTCCTACAACAGGGGTCATTACAATTTGCTAAAAACCTTTCTTATTTCATATTTACGCCTTTGTGGGTACTGGCAAATGTCATGACTAGTTGCTTTTTAGCTTTAAAGTGCAGCTATTCTGATGAAGTAATCTCATTGCCAGCCAGGAGAATTCCAATTGGAATAGTTTTTAATAAGTATAGCTCATTGAATACCCCTGATAACTATGTTTATTTTGATTTCATGAGCTGTCACCACTAATGTTTTATTTGATTATATCATATTACCCACATGGTGCATATGACAAGATACTGCTTATACGATGATATATTCTAAGTGAAACCAAAATATAAATTCATCAACTATAAAGCTAAATAAATATGTTTGACATATATTAAAATTAGTAGATAATGTTAAAGTAATTGTTAGTAGGCCGATGTGGAGAATTTGATATCTAACTATATTCTGTTGTACTCGGAAATGAGGTTGTCTTTGAAGAGTCAGTTGCAATTTTCTCTTGAGATTTCGCTGTAAAATGGTAACATGAAACGTGATAGTACAAAATAACTGTATGTTTATTTTGAATATCATGGGCAGTCACCCTTAACAAAAGTTCCAAATGTGAACGTTTTCTGCTATAGTTTGAATCAAAGAGATAGACATTTGTTTTGCAATATGTACATTAATTTAATATATAACAATGAATCATGTAACAGATATTGACAGCCTGTAAGGAGATTGTACTTGAAACACAATGTGCTTTAACATACATAAATTAAGCCTGGTAACAACCAGAGCTAGCAATATAAATATTCCAAAAGCAAGCGGCTTCCTCTGCCGATGCAAATGTTTATGAAGCACTTGTATCTTGTGCATGTTGCTAGTCATGGCGTTGTAATAAGCCTGGGCTGATCATTGCGGGGCAAATAAGCTGAGTCCTTTGAGGCTGTGTCATACCACCATCAGGTGTAATTAGCCGGGCCAACAGCCCGGCTCGTATTCCATCTGTCTATTTCCAGACTCTGCCCCAACCAGCCGGCCGCCAGCCCAGACCCCTCGCGGTACAGGTGCTGCCTAGCACGGGTCAGTGCTCTGCAGCGCCACCTTCCCTTTCAGGCAGCTGGCGGCCTTGGCAGGAGGACTGGCAGCTAGCCAGGCAAAGCCCCCTCTGCAGGACGATAGGCAGTTCAAGAGTCACAGCCCGGGCAAGCCCCCAGGGCCTCGGACCCTCAGCTCGAGCGGAAATGCAGGATCAACCCGGCCGCACCGCACCAACCTCGAGCAGCGATGCCTCAGCCCACCTCACAGCCAGGGAGTCAAGCCTTGCTGGTCACGCCTGAATGCTTCTGCAGCCCAGGCGCTCAGGCAGCCAGTGATCCACCCTCCAGCTGGCTGGCTTAGCGTGTGCAGCCAGCCGTGACACTGGAGCTCTTGCTCAGGCGCTCACCCTGGCGTCTTCTTATCCGGATTGGCTGGCAGGGCTCAGCCAGACGCGTGCACACAAGCAGTTCCGGGTGCCTCAAACACCCTAACTGCCGGCGTGCATGGCACTTATAAGGAGGAGCGCTGGGGCTGCTAAACCAGTCTGAACTCAGGTGCAGGACCAGGAGGAGCCCCTCGCTATCCTTCTCATGGAAAACTTCCCACCACACCACACCCCAGCCCTCTATGCCCCCAAGTTGTTATCAAGTCCAGGACAGCCAAGCATTGCCTCCTGGCAGACCATCTCTCGGATAGGCTAATCCTCCAAGAGATCATTTGTTTTATTCATATTGTTCTTCGATTTCTGTTTATTGATTACCACACGCTTGTTGGTAATTAGCCCTACTTCTATTATATAACTATGCATAATATTACATCATGGGCATACTACTCATATACTACTTTGTATACTACTCACGTATTCTATGAGTAGTACAATAAACAGGTTAGCCATTATTATGTAACTCCAAAACACGTCTCGACTTGTTGTCTCACAACAGAGCCTCGGTTCCAGCAAATAGCCCGAAAGTAATGTTGTATTATGCTTGCAACAAACTGAAGTACTGACAATATCATCACTTCACTTTATTTGCCTAAACCTAAGAAACATGACCCTTTGATTAAATATATTTCATATATTTATTCATATGTGACGCGATTCGTATTAATATTAAACTGCGTACTGTAATATAATTAGTGTCACGATAAATTGAGTCCAGGATATTGACATTCTACAATAACGTGTTCCTGTAGCCTACATATTGCCACTACAAAATATATATAAATAATGAGATCATATTACAGTGAACAATACAAGGCAAAGCATGACTAAACATTGCTATAGCAGAAATAAATCCTCCGTTGGAAATAAATCCTTGTTGAAAGCTTTATATCACGTTTTCCAGGTAGATTTATAAATATATAAATTAATTTTCATTGTAGAAATTTATTATTGCTTATCATTACAGGTCTAGGAAAACTATATTCATGTCTTAAAATGCTGTCTGCCTAAATTATTCTTCTCTTTATATATTCTCTCTATCCATGCTAATGATCAGCTTTTACAGTGCTATTCTCACAATGATTGACTAAGCCCAGCCCAACAATAGATCTATTGAAAAACCTCAAAAATGACTTATGGAAGTCAGTTGTTCAGTTATACAATATGGCACCTCGTCATAATTATTACTGACATAATACTGAATGATTTCCCATGTATTCCTATGTTTGTATGTTTGCACAAAGCTGTTTTAAAGACCCAAGTTTTTTTATACTGTTAATATATACATGTATACAATGGAACCTAATGGATGTGTCAGTAAATAGCCACAAAGCAAATGGGCATGCATTTCTATTAGGCATACCTGATTGCAGTGCATCCTGTGTGTACTAGACTAGGGAATATGGCCTACTGACATAAACATCACACACTGCACCCGTGGTGTCTTCCCCTGTCATATTCTCCCAGCAAACTTCCTCCAATTATACCAGGGGTCAGTCTGCTGCCAACCAGCATAGAAGAAACCTCTCCCTTCCTCTTTCTTTCCACCACCATCTTCCCCCACCATCAATGACCTGGTTTTACACTTTTCATCATATTGCTTGCTTGGTTTCCGTTTAAACAGTCCTCCGCTAGTGTGCCAAATAAGACTGTCAAGGAACAAGGTACATAAATGGTTCACACATGGAGGACTAATGAAAATTATGTCTGCTACTGTATATGTCGATTCTGTTTGACTTTCAAGGACACACAGATTAAGGATTCTGGAGACTTATTTTTGTGGGAGGTCTCCACCTGTCTCCATCACAGTGACAGACTTGTGAATAAAGCTGTGGATTAGGTAAACTTATTTGATTTGTTAATTGCAATGCCTGCAAAAGCCTGATTAATTTAATTAAAGAAGAAGAGATTTTCATTCCAAGCCAGTTGAACTTCATCGAATCTAAATGACCATTATAAATACATGAACTTTGAACCGACCACACATATAAACCAGGTCAGGTCAATGCTATGTATATTTCACGCTTGATGGCTCTATAGTGACGTACAC
>CAXAKH010000060.1:0-14735 GCA_963969325.1 Lycopodina hypogea | reverse complement strand
ACAGCCTTCTAAATGCAATCTGCAGATCTACACATTTCAAAGATTTCCTCAAATCCTTCTGTAGCTAGTGTTTATTCTTGGGCATTATATTTCATAGTTGTCACATTCCTTCTACCTGTTTCTGATGGCTTCATAATAAACCCTAGGTACAGTTTCTTTCCCTTTGCTCCCATTATATGCCACAGTAAATCTTGTATAGATTTAGACAATGATGTTACAGTTGGGAACACACATTTGAGGATTTTCACTTATGATTCTATTTCTAACATCAATTATTTTCCAAGTTGACATTTCTTTATTGTTAATGTTGTCTTAGTGACATGTGCCTACATGTGTTTTCCTTTCAAGATAAACTGAGTTGTGACAGGCCCAGCTGTAAAGAAATGAATATGCTGCTGCTAGTACATCCCCAGGTCTAATTATGATGAACATTGGTGTGCTATGGTGTGCACCTGTAACATTTTTGTTCTACTTTCAGCAACTTAGCAGACATAATCCATAATATTTCCCTTTGTACTTTTATTTTATCAAGTGTTGTGAGTAACTTTCTCTTTCTGTTATTGAAGTGACATTAGTGTAATTGAAATATAAGCTCACTAGCCTATGCTTCTTATCAAGGGTCCTTTACAAGAAGATGATCCATTATTGAGGGTAAGGGCTAGGGACAGCTTTTTAAGGAACTGACCTCACATGTATATTCCAAAATGATCGAGAACATGTTAACATTTGGGGTAAAGCTATCTGTTAGACTACATTTCTAAACAAGATGGAGCATGATTATATAGTATTCTCTCTCTCTCTTTTTTCCCTTATTATTATTATTATTTTTGTGCTTCACTTTGAAATGAATCTGTGTCAAAGTTATTATACAACTAATACCCTCTCTTAGGCTTCAGTATGAACTATGTCATATTTCTAAACTTATTTTTTTTTATTAATTTTTTTAACTTTACCATAAGCAACTTAAGATAAAAAGTAGATGTATAGCAATTTACCATCAATTTTTTTTAATTAAAAAAAATTAGCTAGCTATTTATTTGTTCTAGCCAATTGTTTGTTTTCAAGTGTTTTTAAATTTTAAAAATTTTTTTAAATTTTTTTATTTTATTTTTTTTTTAATTTTTTTTAATTTTTTAGTGAAAATATTATTTTTCTTTGTTTTTAGTGAAACTACTCCCCCTCACTCCCTTTTTAAATTTGAAATTCGCCTTCTTTCAGGCTTCCTAATGTGAGTGTTGGTTAACAAAACTTTTAATGAGGAATATCCCCCACCCCCTCACGATTTTGACCATTTAAAATTTTTTTTTTGTAAACGAAGTCTACTAGCTACGCACGTGCAATGTGTACCCCAGTGTAAAATAAAAAAAATAAAAAAAGAGGAAAAAAAAAAAAAAAGGGTAAAGAAGCCAATTATTTAGGGGGATAGAATGGACACTACTCCAATCAGAGTGCCACGGTTAGTTCCTAGCTCCAGTGATGACTCCTTCGAACTTATAGATCCGGAATTTGACGAAAGTTACTACCAGGAACTACGTGGTGTAGCAGTAGCAGATTTTATCCCACTGGAATCGGGTGAAATTCTTCTGAGAAAAGGTACCACCAGCTTAAGGTTTGTTAGCTATATATGCTGGTGGAACATACCTTCCGGCTAAATATGCTATTACTCAGATATTGATGTACACCTCTCCAACTATACGTTTAGTTTTGAATGACTTCGATTATGTGTGAATTGAAAAAATACAAGGAAGAAACATCTTTCAAGTGATCACTTATAACTAAAAATGGATGCTTATTTTATTGAGCTGTAGTGTGGCCAATTATGCAACCTATCTGGAATCATGTGTGCTTGCTTATGATGCTGAAATAAATATTCTTTAAGAATTAGTGACAATGCAAGGAAAAAATATCTGTTGCTCATGTAGATATAACCTAGATACTTTTTATAATTACCATAAGAAGCTGGGTTTGGAGGCAAACAGAGCTAGGAACTCATCATTATTGTGTGTGCCTGTGTGTAAAATCAACAACAGGTGACAGCTTAACTATCTCAGAGCAGAGTCTGGATCAGCAACATTACTTTGTTAGCAACAGTAGAACTGGTTCCCAAGGAAAAGTGCCCTCCAGATTCCTTAAAATTGGTGAGAATACTCTCTCTCTCTCTCTGTCTGTGTGTGTGTGTGTGTGTGTGTGTGTGTGTGTGTGTGTGTGTGTGTGTGTGTGTGTGTGTGTGTGTGTGTGTGTGTGTGTGTGTGTGTGTGTGTGTGTGTGTGTGTGTGTGTGTGTGTGTGTGTGTGTGTGTGTGTGTGTGTGTGTGTGTGTGTGTGTGTGTGTGTGTGTGTGTGTGTTTACATTGCACTGTTTCAATAGCTGTTGTATTGTAAAACTTGTTAATATACTTGGTAATTATGAATATCCTCTGTGAAACATCATTTTGGTCTATTTCTGTAATTTTTTTTTGTTGATTAATTAAGATGAAACCTCATTCCTTTGGTTACGTGCTATAGTGTATCCAATTATCAGTGTGTATGTTGTCTGGTAGAGGAAACATGTTACATGGTTAGAAATAATGCCAAAACTCTTGAGCTTAATGGTTTTCAACGTTCATTTAATTAATATGCTGATTGGTTTATACATATATAAGCACTGCATGCTGGATAGTGATAGTTTCTTGCATGAGATGCATCCATGACGATAAAGATATGTAATGATTATCCTATGTTTATTATTGTCAGATGAGGGCAAAAAATGGTGTCAATTATGGCGTTAATTTTAGTATATTTTGAGATCATAGCAGTTAGTGTGATTCTTCTAATCAAGAGGGAAAGGTGCTAATTGGCACTTTGGAAGTGAATTAATTCTTTAGAGACACTTGTCTGTGTGCTCAAAATGTTGTAATGCCAATAGGTGAGAGAGTTAAATGTTGCTCGGAGTTAAGAATTCCTATGGGGGTTAAATGGTGCTGGGAGTTATAAAATTTGTAGAAAGTTAATTGGCGCATTAAGCTTTGTAATATATAGGGTGTTAAACAATCATTATATTTTAGAATTGTGGGGGGGGGAGGGGTGTGTTAAATGGTGCTAGGTGTCAATGCTCATAAGGTTTTAGAATTGTAGAATGGGTAAGTGTTGTATTGAACTTTAGAGTTCTAGGTGTTAAGGTCATTCGGTTTCTGAATTCCATGGAGGTGAAGTGGTACATTAGGTTTTAGACTTTCTATGGTGTTAAATGAGTTTTAACATCTGCTTATTGTGTCCAGTTTTTAATTCTAGAAGTGCATGCCTTAAGGCTAGTCAAAGGACTGTACCTATTAGACCGGATGGTTGCAGTATTGCTGCTGTTTACCTTTGGTCTCCAGAGGTCAGTGGAGGTCAGATAGGCCAAATAGGTCCATTACCAAATAAATCCATTACCAAATGTGCATTTCTATTTTGTAGACCACGCAGGAGGATTGTATTCTTCATGTGTAATAAACTCTTCTTCCCCTGTGATTAGGTTAATTAGTTTCAGGGAAATTCCCCTGGTTATATGCTGTACTGTGGTCTTGACTATTTGAGGTGTGCTCAGTGTGTGTGTGTCTGTCCAAACTGTAGCCACTGATTCAATGCACCAGGGAGTGGTGGGATGAACAGGCTCCACCTCCCCATCAGAGATCAGACATGATGGAGCATATAGTTTGACTCTGTTAACTGACTGTGTGTGATGGTGCATATGACCTATCCTGTATCTTAAGGGCCGTCTACACTACACAAAAATGGATATGTTTTACTCCTTGTTTGAGTTGCTCAAACTTCAACCATTTTTAATCTTTAATTCATCCTTGCCACCCATTACGAATGCAGTTTCCTAGGGGACTATCCCTAATTTAATGTGCATTGAATGGGATATAATGGCTGAGTCATCAGTTTATCTCGCTTTGGAAAATTCTTGTAAGAATATATGCAGCTTTGATTTATGGTTTATTTGAGTTCTTTTTACCTGTGGTGCACAGGTCATGGAGCACTTGGAATGGTTGGGGGTGGGGTGTGGATACATTCACAGGTTTTGCTCAAAATGGATTTTAAACTAATAGTTTACTGTTTGGAAGCACCAAAGTTTGTTGTTACGACTAATTGTTTACAGCTAAGTGCTTTCACTGTATGGAAACCCTGAGATTACAACTAAGTACTTGTTTTATCGTATAGAGACCCGAAAGTCGAAAATCTTACCACAATTTTAACCTCATCTTAAGTGTTCTAAACAATTATTAGCCTCATCTAAAACCCCGTGTTTTAATATATATTATAGTAATTATTTGGCACAGGTCTTAGTGCAGGGACAACTCCTGTTTGTTGCTGACTCCTGTCCTACTCTCCTTGTGTTTAAACCTGCAGAAGTCTTGAGAGCTACTGATGGATCTATTCCACAAACACTCCACTTCATATAAGTAATGACTTAATGGTAGTGTTTGCATTCAACCTGATCTGTTAGTTCACTTGCCAAGCCAACCCCTCTGGTGGTTTCATCTGGAGTCAACTTCACTTAATAAGTCAACTTAGGAGTTGAAGTTCAGACATAAAAATGTTGTCTAGTCATTTTCTAGACAGGTCCTTAGTTTCTGTTGCATAAAATTGTCTTGTCAATACGGATAAGTTTTATGATATTCCATGTTCAAAGACTGCATCTAATGGCATCTAAAAAGCACCAAGTAAGGCCCTGTCCACACTGCACAATAAAACCGGTTTCACCAGTGTCTGGAACAGGTTTCACACATCCACACCACACCCGGTTTCATCCTAACAGGTTCCACCAGTTTTCGCCTGAAACCTTCAGAAGGGTAGGCTTGAAACAGATCAGATTTATTGAACATACCTGTGGCTTTATTGCTGATGTTCGCTATTAGGGGTTTAGCTACTAACAGCTCTCTCCCCCCACTCTATCCTTCCTTTTTTTCCAACATTGCCGAGGGAAAAAGACAGAACAACGTAGCACACCAGAAAATAAAATTAATTAAATACCCTGTTTCTATACGTGGTAGAGGAAAATCAATTAAGCTCTGTCCATACTACAAACGGATCTCCAGCAACACCCAGTTTCAAACGTTTTTTTTCGTTCACTCTAGCATAGTGCTGAACCTGATCCACATCACCTTCATGGGTTGAATATTTGGCTAGGCAGATTAATTGGTTCCCTCTACCATGTAAAAAGAGAGGATAGAGAGAGGAGGGGGGGGGGGGGTGAGAGCTGTTAGTAGCTAGACTCCTAATAGCCACAGGTATGTTCAATAAATGTGAGCCACTTGAAGCCTACCTTTCTGAAGGTTTCTGGTGGAACCCGTTGGGATGAAACCAGGTGTAGTGTGGACGAATGGAACCAGTACCAGACACTGGTGAAACTGGTTTTATTGTGCAGGGTGGACAGGGCTTTAATCTGCCATACCAATTAGTCAGTCCACCCAGATGTGGATCTGGTTGTAGTGTAGACTGATAGAAAATGTTTGGAACCAGGTGTTGCTGGGGATCCATTTGTAGTGTGGACAGGGCTTGAGGCTGACTACCTACCCCACAGTGAGCCTCCTTGAGGCTGACTACCTACCCCACAGTGAGCCTCCTTGAGACTGACTACCTACCCCACAGTGAGCCTCCTTGAGACTGACTACCTACCCCACAGTGAGCCTCCTTGAGACTGACTACCTACCCCACAGTGAGCCTCCTTGAGACTGGCTGCAGTTACTGATGTTTCTTGTCTCTGATAAAACTGATGGTGCTGAAAGAATGTGGAATTTTTTCCTCTAGAACTATTTCTGTTGTGGCCATGGCCAAATATGTAGCTGGTTGTAGCACATTTGTGAAATATATTAGGTGTATTAAATATTTGTTAAAATAGTTGTATGGGGCTGTATTTTTCTTTAATATCTTGGGTAAATAGTGGTATATAGTTTTTGGTTATTTGTTTACACACTTGTCTTATGGTTTGGGATGAGTTCAAATGACCCTAATGGCATGTGACTTGTGTTTACATGCAAACATTCCTGTAAATTATGTGTTGTGTTTAAATATCTCTGTACTGGCATGTGATTGTATTGTGTGTGGTGGATTTTCTGTAGTATATAGTATTGTAGCCACCTAAAGCAGCTGCAGGTTAGAAATCCAATAGTAATAATCTTTATTGCAGCTAATGTGGTCATGTTCCTCTTGAGATCAGGTTGATCAACTTTAACCTTAGAGTCATGATTAAAATATTCCTTCTGAAACTCTTGACTCAGTGGAAAAACTTTAGCATCAAGAAGGTTGACAGTAACACTAGAAATACATTCTGGATCTACACCACACTAGGTTGAGGCAGGTTGAAGTTGGTTGACAATAGCTCTATGGGGACACACACTGGACCAACACCACACTGGGTTGAGACAGGTTGAAGTAGGTTGATAATAGCTCTATGGGGACACACACTGGACCAACACCGCACTGGACCAACACCACACTGGACCAACACCACACTGGACCAACACCACACTGGACCAACACCACACTGGACCAACACCACACTGGACCAACACCACACTGGGTTGAGGCAGGTTGAAGTAGGTTGATAATAGCTCTATGGGGACACACACTGGACCAACACTACACTGGGTTGAGGCAGGTTGAAGTACAGTCTTTTTAATGCCCATAGGAATCTGTGGAAATCCATTAGCTTAATCACATGGAATGTTTTTAAGCATAAAATTAATTAGAATCCTTTTGTATGCTTCATACAACAAATGTTCTGGAACACAAAGTTAGGAAGTTTCCACCACAATTTTTCCACAATAACTCTAAGTATTTTGTTTTCCCAAAACACCTGTTGGTATGCAAGTGGAAGTGTGGCTTTGCCAGACCACCACACCCCTCCAAGATGCACACAGCAGATGCCATCCAGTGGAAGGTGTCCAAGGACAGATGTGGCAATCCATGACTAACCTTTTTTCATAAGTTAAACAGCCTTGTGTCCCTTTCTCTCCTTCCATCTCCTCTCCCCCTACCCCTTCCCCTTCCCCCCCTTTTTTCTCCTGCATTCCTTCTTCCATGCTCTTAACTTTTCATCCCTTCCTCCTCCCCTTCTTCTGTGCTTGAAGGTTCAGAGGATAGTTGGTTGTGTTGGAGGTGTTATTATAGTATATATGTCAATATTCATTGGTCCTGCAATATGCTAGAATTGAGGAGTTGATTCTGTCTCAAACCATCCCTAGATTTGTATTCTTACAGCCACCACACAATACCCACCTCTAGGACTTTGTATCGATGTTCATAAATAGAGCCTGCAATATCTAGTTCATAGAGATATTGAGGTTGAGTGACTGTTGACAGGACAACAAGGGGTAACCAGAACAATCTCCTCCCTGCTTGGGGTTGGTTGCTAAAGAAACTAAGGAAGGAAACATGAAGTAAATGTTGGAACAGAAAACAAAGAGAAGGGTCACTTTTTTTAAATGTATTATCTGTAGGTATGTCTTCCCAGAGGCACTGTATGGTCCATAACACTAATTTTCTGTGACTAACTCCCTCCATTTGTGTTTATTCTTACTGCTTGTATAAGATAATATTGTTTGCCTACAAAGGCAATATTTTTGCCTCTGGAAATGAAACATACTGCCTCCTGGAAGACAATATTTAGTTGTTGGTGAAGTTCTGCTATTGAAAACACTGACCACATGTGTATGCACCACTTTGTTCCTGTAGAGGTGGTGTGCATATTACAGGTATTGCCCTGGGAGGCCGTAGAGAGGCTAGGCGAAGTTGTTTCTTTTTGGTGTGTTTAGGTGGCATGCACGCCTGGACTGCATTCCTGTTAATCCACTTCCTGCTGTGTCAGCAATAATGCTGAGGGGTGTGGTCTTGTTGTTGGTTGCTAGTAAATAAGTCTGTTGTACCAAATACCTAGAAACCCACCAGGCAGAATCAATCAAGTTGGAGAAGTGATTAACGAGGAGAATCCATCAAGTAAGTGACCAGCTCAGGCTAAAGAATGCATGTAGAGTAGACACAGGGAGAAACTCTTCCTGTATAAAGTGAAAATGAAGGTCTCCCCCCCCCCCCCCCCCCCCTCCCTCCTTTATTTTCTTTCTGGTTTTACACATTGAACCTAAAGTCAGCGTGAAGGTATTAGCGTGGGGTGGAGGGGGGAGGGGTGAGGATAGGTTGCTTCTCAGATAATGGTGGCTTCTTTTTGTGCTTCCCCCCCCCCCCCCCATCCAAGAATAAGTCTTATTCACAGCACTGGATGTATTTCACCACCAGCACATGACTTCAAACACCTGTATATGGTCTGGTACCCATGTAGACCACATGTTTGAAGGTCTTGTACCAATTCAAAAATAGTTGTCTACAATATAGCCAAGTTCCCCATGATCTGGTCTGTCCCCAAAAAAGAAAAAGAAATTATTGTGATATTGCAAATGAAGTCTCTTAGTACCATGCTAGTCTATTTTGCTAAACTAAATAAATGGCTTACTGGGTATTGATGTTTAGGCTACTGACACTTAACTAGAGTTAAAATGTGAGGATCTAAAGGCCTGTCCACGCTACAAATAGGTTTGTACATCTCTCCAGCAACACCAGGTTCCAAACTTTTTTCTTTCTTCCATGGTGGCATAATGTTAAACCTGGTCCACCTTACCTGTATGGGCTGCTTCATTGGCTGAGCTGATTAATTTCTTGTCGTGTTCCTGGTATAGAAACAGGATATTTTCTTGGCTGTGTATGCTATTTAATTCCGTCTTTTTCCCTCTGCAATGTCATCTCACAACCTGATGAGAGAAGAGGGAGAGAGCTGTTAGTAAATACACTCCTAATAGCACATGTCCATAATAAGACCATAGGAATATATCTGGGGAACCCATTTGGATGTAACTTGTTCTAGTGTGGAAACATGGAACCCATTCCAGATATGGCTGAAACCGGTTTTAATGTGCAGTGTGGACATGCCTTAAGGTGTACATAAGTAAGATATGGGACAAAAACAGAGAGAGAAAGAAAGAAACAGATCCAAAATATAGTGATTTGATTCCCCTCTTTTTTCACACTATTATTACTTTATTGTCTCATTGAAGGAACATCAACTGAAATCACCATATCTGCAGCTCGTTGTAACTTAGAGAAGGAGCTTTGAATTTTAAGTTTTTCTTGCAGAAGTTTTAAAACCTACAGTCATCCCAGTACAAGGAGTAGTTCATCTATCTTATAATAATTTTTGTAGATTACACTGTGGAGCGTTTGGAATGCATGTTTCCAATCTGTGCAGATCCCTTATCTCCTTATTGTCTTTCATAGGAGCTGTCCTCCCTAAGGTCCTAAGGTTGTACTATTAGTAGTTATGATGGCTGCCTAGCTTAGTGTATGGTGTGTAAGATTAATAACCTTAATGAATGTGTAGTTAGTCAACCAAAGGTTGTTGCAAAATATCTCACAGAGTTGGAGCAATGATGAGTTCTTTTTGCTTAAAGGGGGAACCTTAGTATGCCAAGTAGAGTTTTGAGTCCATTCCAGTATCAGAATGTAAATGATAAATGCAGAGTTTAGTTCTCCATGTATTGTGATGGTCAGGAGAAGTTATTACTCCTCCAAATTCTGTGATGGCATCAGGTTGATCATGGACTTCTTGTGGCTTTGGTGTGTTCTTCAGGGCTTATTATATGTGTAAGTAGTTTTTTGATTATGAAAATCTGTTATCTAGATTGCATTTAACAGTTGTAAGGTCTGTATCTCTATTTGCTGCTGATTTGTGGCTGCTATTATTAAATTTCAAACCCCTCCCCCTCCCCCCTCTCTTGGTGAGAACTCTGGAATGGAGTACAGTCCATTCTTTAACTCATCAAGATCCAACTGCAGATTTAGCTGGTTGGATTGAGGGGGTGATATATATTTGACTTCACAGTTGCTATTGTAATGGGGAATGTAATAAAGACTTACCAGGTGTTGCCAACAGCAACAGATCTAAGAGCAACAGCAACGTAGTAGAGCAACAGCAATACATAGTTAAAATTATTTGTATTGCCTAGATGGCAAGATTGCAACTTATGTCTTTGTAGACTAAAAGGTTATGACAGAGTTGATGGCCCAGTGAGTGTAACATGCACTCAATACAGTCAACAACCATTCAAAGGTTAATTAATACACTAACTACAACATGGTGTCTAACAAGACACCCAATCACTGTACTGAGCAGGAGATGATTATGAGTGTTAGTAGTTACTAACCTTTGTTCCCTAGACTAGGCTGCGACTAATTGAAACTATTTATAAAAAGCTCAATGCTTACACACACACACACACACACACACACACACACACACACACACACACACACACACACACACACACACACACACACACACACACACACACAAACACACATATAAACACACACACACACACACACACACACACACACACACACACACACACAAACACGCACACACAATTAATTTGATTATTACCCTAAAATATCCACCTTACTTTTCTTACACAATTATGTAAAATTATCGGCTTGAACTGGCCCAGAAAGGGGGTGGGGAGGGGTGGGCTAACCTTTGTACCTTTAATGGTCTGTTAGAAATTGTCCTCTTAAGTTTTTTAATTCTCAATTGGACTTCCAAAATTTAAAAGAAAATTTTTTCTTCTTTTCTTTCTTTTAAAAATAATGTTTTTAATGTTGACCTGATCTTAATTCAGCCCATGGAATTTCTGAAAGTATACACAATTTCAATGCAGACAGAAATTGAAATGTTATGACCTGATTTACGTTGTACATGAATAATATTTTCACACACTCTCTCTGTCGTAGTCACAGATGAGGTAAGCATGGAAGACACTGGGGAACTGGTACACGTCATGCACTCTGACCTCCATAGCGGCGAAATTAATGGCTACGACCAAGAGAATGCAGAATCAAGTCTTGACTTCGGACAAGGGAAACGACGAGGGCTTGTCCCTAACTTCTCCCAGCTGGACGCTGAAGGTGATGACATCGAATCAGATCTTGATCTTGGCAGTTCCCGGGTATCCCCTGGGAAAAGGTCAGCTAATATGGGAATCGTGAGACGGAAAGGCGTTTCCAAGACTAAAGGTTCACCATATAGGCATAGCAGTAGTCATGAAGACGAATTTGGTTCACTGTCACTGAGTCAGCAAGGAGGCGTGGCACAGCTGCAGCGGAGGAACAGTGAGCAGGAAAAAATGAAATATTCGGTTTCTATGTTAAGAGCTTATGGGGACACACACTGGACCAACACCACACTGGGTTGAGGCAGGTTGAAGTAGGTTGACAATAGCTCTATGGGGACACGCACTGGACCAACACCACACTGGGTTGAGGCAGGTTGAAATAGGTTGACAATAGCTATGGAGGACACACACTGGACCAACACCACACTGGGTTGAGGCAGGCTGAAATAGGTTGACAATAGCTCAATGGGGATACACACTGTACCAACACCACACTGGGTTGAGGCAGGCTGAAATAGGTTGACAATAGCTCTATGGGAGACACACACTGGACCAACACCACACTGGGTTGAGGCAGGCTGAAATAGGTTGACAATAGCTCTATGGGGAACACACACTGAAATTTATTTTGAGTGATATTTGAAAACCGCCTGAGATATATTTTATAACCCTGTGGATTGTTAGTTAGAATACATTACAATTTTTTTTGTTATTCAAATAGTTGGGGTTGTTAAGCTACGATATAGTAATAACCTTGTGTGACTCTTGTTCCATTTCTCCTCTCCTCTCTCAATCCTCCCTTCCCTCCCACCAACACCCACCCCTCTCCTACCTTTTCCCATCAGACATAAGTCGGCCAGCGAATCCTTCCTCCCAAACCTTACCTACCTCCCTCCTCTCTGCATCCTGTGGTCCCACCTTGTCCAAGCCTCAGGGCTTCCAGAGAGAGAATATGACAGAATCCCACTCGCGGCCGACGTACAGCTTCCAACTGAGCAGTCCTGGGGAGCAGCGAGGAGAGGCAGCGGCCATGATGCCCGACCTCAAGCCAGAGTTGAAATTGGTGGAGAAGTTTAACATTGTCTCCGTCTCAGGTTGGTTCCAAAATTTTTCTTTCCAGAATAAGAACCATTGTGTATTTGGTTATGGTTCTAAGTGAATTCTTTTTGTGTGAGGTTGATTGGAATTGCTTTTCCGAATCTGGGAATTGCTCTTTACTCAAAGATTGGAAGGTTGTGAAAGTAAAAAAAAAAAAAAATTCAGTAAATGGGGTGAGTCTTGTGGTGCTACAAGGGGTTTCCATGGCCACCCTAATTGTAATATCCCTAGCCAAGGCATCCAGGGGCACGCTATGTCCAGAGCTACTAGACTTAAAGAGATGGTTGGGGAATGGGAGGAGGGTGGGGGATAAACCACAACAAAAAGGAAAGTTGGAAAGTGGAACACCCTCCATCATACCATCTAATAGCATGTGCTCACAAAAATGGCAGAGAATGGAGTTCATATCTCCATTAGATATGACCAGAACTGTATCCTCTGGTGTTTCTAGTTGCCACACTTTTTTCTCCTTCACAAATCACAGAAAGTGAAACGCTCTCGGAGAGATTTCTGTCCAAGAAGTTACCAGATGTAATAATATTTGTTTCACTTAATAAGGTCCTTGGGTTCAATATATATATATATATCACAAACTTTTCTCCATTTGTGGACGTCACTGTAGACGGGTGACGTTGTTCTTCAAGAGCTTCTCAACTCTCTGCCCTCTTGATTGTTACTTGCAACTGCCCAGGCTAATTGTCGTGTTCCTGGCCACACCCCTACCTGTGGTGGGCATGAGCACTGGGTGTTTGAGATGAACTGTGCTCTGCACGGGATCTTTAAGTGTCCTTACCACCTTGTGAGCTAAAGGATGACAGGACTAAAATGGTAACTATGGCTATTCTTCAGCACTGTCACTGTCTGCTGGTGTGATTATATTGAGCAAGTGTGGCCACAGGGCCTGACACAGAGGAGACCATGTTGTAGCAATTATTAGATAGTGTTCTGATTGGCTGTTTCTGGACCACCACGAGGGACAGCTGGTTTCCTTGCTTACAGTAATTAGTGGGAACGAGTAACTTTTGTCCAGAACGAAGTGTACAAAGTGTTTATATTAGTGGACTGGCGGTAAAATAGGGGGGTGCATGTCGGTGACCAATTGCAATACTTACGGCTAGTATATGTGTGCCGTGTATAGACTAGTAAGGTAAAAGGTCATTAATAAGGTGTTTTTTTTTCTTATTATTATTTTTTTTTAATTGAGGACTAATTTTTTCCCCCAAATACTACTAAATGAAATTCAACCATACAGCAATGTTGTGACAGTATGCTGACTTCCTTCAAGGTTTTTGCACCTGGTGGGATTCTGATTGGTTCAAACATGCGTCCATATGTTTATATACACACTCTAACCGGCCCACTCCTACACACATTCTCTGAGCACCCATTACCATCCATCTCTGGTAGCTGCTGACCCCATTAGGGAGTAAATGTTTGCCAACAAAGAGTTAGAACATGTTTACAGTATTAGAGGGATTCGATATAGAGGAAATCCTTTTGGAGGGATTGAACCACATAGCACTACATCTTCTCTCTGCTTGAGGCACCTCATGATTTCCCATGGTTTTGATCTTGAATGACTGATGTATATTTAGGTTTTAAAGCTTAACTTGTGGTTTGTAAATATTCATGTTTCAAAAGGGAATTCATGTAAATATTTATCCTTTATGTGATTTAATTGTTTTATTGCATGGGTTATTTGGGTATTATTTCTAATACCCCGAGGATTGAATGATTTGTTGGTCATAAATTACTGTCCCTTTAAATTTATTCTATTGTCATTTGCATGAAGATGATATGTATAAAAGACTTTGTTTGTATGAACCACTCGTAATCACATGTATCTTATTATGATCATGTTGATCACCTCATTAGCTCTGTTAGGTTGCTGCTAGCCTATTCATTAAACAACGTTTATTTATTTTAAATAAATATATGTATACATACATATATATATATATTGTTTGTTTATTTATTTATTTATTTTTTAAAATTTATTTTCTCCATCCTCCCTGGAGTTCATGTCATTATGCATAAAAACTACTTCAAAAAATAGCAAGCAAGTGTTAAAGGTGACGGCTAATAAGAATTCTTAGTTGGCCAAAACTGTATTCCATATTATCTGGAAGACTGTCGCTAGTAAATGATAATTATAAACAGCTGATATAACATGTAAGGAGTTGCAAATGTGAACATTTCACCTTTTTGTTGTTGTTATTGTTGTCGTTGTTGATGTTTTAAATGATATTTGACTCAGTCCCACTTGAAGTCAAGTGATATAATATTTTTGATGATCAGACTTTAACCTGATAACTAGGCAATAGGTCTACTCACTTTTTCAAGAAGATTTTTATAACCTTTTGTTGTCCATCTATGCAGGTGCTGATCGCGATGGACGACCAGTCATTGTCTTCTCTGCTTGTCGGCTGCCTCCAAGTTTTCACATTAACCACCAGAGACTGTTTGAGTGAGTCTGTGTGTACATATATGAGTGTGTGTGTGTGTGTGGGGGGGGGGGGAGGGGAGAGAAGGGGGGGAGAGGGGAGAGATGGTTAGGGAGAGGGGAGAAATGGGTGGGAGGAGATAGCATCAAGTGAGAAAATGAAGCGGCACTACTGAGTCTTGGATACAACAAAATGAGGTAAGTTATTGAATTATACTTGCAGATCAATCAATC
>CAXAKH010000059.1:0-17107 GCA_963969325.1 Lycopodina hypogea | reverse complement strand
CATCAACATTCACATGGTTGTTGGGCAACAAAGGTTTCACTGTAGAAATGAAAGCTGGTATATTGGTTAAGCTCTGTTGCATATAATTTATGAATTCTTAAGTCGATATGGATTAATTGTGCACACAATGATCAGTTTAATTGAATAAAAATACAATTAAGGTAGTACTGCAAAGAGAACTAAATAAGAAAATAGCAGTGGAACTAACTAATATTTTATAGCAGCAGTAAATTTAATTATCTGTCTCATGTTATTGCCAAACAACATTAAGAACAGCAAAAACAATGACCATGTAACAGAGGATACAAATGTGACTTGAATCATATGTAATGAATGTAATGATTCCTGTGGGTATAATATGACTCATATGGGTATGTGATGTGTCAGAATTAATGGAGCGATCCTGGCTGCTCTGGACATATGGAATAACCACCAACTGAAGGAGTGCTCATAAGCTGCAGAAATATTAAACATCAAAAGTAAAACTCAATGTCCTTAATAATACCTTATGTCACATACGCCAAAATTTATTGTCATAGCAGTGAGTGTAGTCTTTACAATGGGGGGGGGGGGGGGGGGGGGGGGGGGAATGCTAAGGTTTTCAAACTTATAAAACTAATGCATTTGCATTAGTAAAGAGCCGACACTTTAATATGATGAAGTAAACAATTACTACATGTATTTAGATATTCCACAATTCTAGGATGTTTTTTCAAGGGTGAAATAAAGGTAAACCTTTTATCCCTGTGGTTCTTGATGTTGTTTCCCTGATACATATATGCAAGAACAGAACATACATGCCAATTGTTCAAGGTAGTACTCTGAATCACTTACATGTGCGTTCGTCTCACCTGGACATATGGGATCACTAAACTTGAGAGATAGACTGCAGGGATCATTGGACAGGACAGTGATTTAAACATACTACATACGAATCATAAATACACTCACCAACTTTGATGGAAGATCTGTGGCACCTCTACAGCGATCATTGACAAATTCAATTCCTACATGTTGAATAGAACATAAGAGCAACAGTTACCATCATAGGTGACTGCAGATAGCAGTGAGCAACATACTTGTAGTCATATTCCTCTTTCTCCTGTGGGACTGACACCCCACCACAGTGCACAAAATGACTGCTGTAACCATGGTGATGATGTTGATCAATGTCATGAAAGAGCACAAAATTGGACCTGCAATTTCTTGTGAGGAAAGAGAGATATAAATCATGATAATATAATTAGTGGACTTAAACATAATTTTAATTACTTATTATTACACTTAGGATTACTAGGTGAAAATCTTCACAGCTTCAGGTCTATTTATGTGATTTTTCGTTGTTGCCATGTTAGGGGTTTTATTTTAGATGAAAAAAAAGAAGAAGCAGAATAAGTTATTTTTGAGGTCTAAAAACAATATCTTGTGCTTGTTCAACATTTTATTGAATTTTATGCATAAAAATATAGACACTAATTACATTAACTAAATTGACTGGTTTGGAAACAGCTGGAAATGACAATTTGTGAAAGTTGTCCTCTATCAGCCAGTTGATGGTATGACAAGATGTTGTTTAGATAAAAAATCACCTTTCATTAACTGTAAGTAATTGGATAACCTTTCAAGCAGGCGAAGTCTTCAGACTTAACTTTTTGGGAGAGATCATTGCTTTCACCACTCACTATCCTTCATGTTGGAGCATTCCAATAGTATGGTTTTGGTTCCAAACTTTCTCGACCTTATTCTTGATTTTTTTTTGGATTTTCACCATTCCAATAGTAGGGTTTCGGTTCCAAACTTTCTCGAATTTACTCTTGATTTTTTTTTGTTTGTTGATTTTTCATCATTATGGCATATTGTTTCCCAAAACATAGTTTTAGGTAGAATTTAAAAAAAGAAAAGAAGCCAATTATTGTTTTTGGTTCACAATTCGTGCTTTAGGTGACTGATTAGGTGAAAAACTAGAAATCCTAAGTTCACCTGTTATAGTTGTAATTTAACCAGCTCCATGCAAAGGAATAGTCACGTTGTCGCACATGCCCTAACCAGAACTATTAGGCTCCAGCAGATGGGCAAGCCAAACATAACAATGGTTCTTCAAGTACCATCTACCCATTCATTCAACAGATTGTAATCCGTCATACATTGAAAAAAAATGTTGTCGTTGTTATTAGCCAAAATGCACAGAGTATATATATGTATTATCATTGTATTTACCTGCAGGGATTGTCTCTGCTTGAATACTCTCATGAGCTAATAAAGTACATTAAAAAATAACATAATTTTAATAGACAATTAACATTCCAACCTTACCTTCTAAAGAAACATCGCTAGGCAGAGACGGGCCAAGAAAATTTGTGGCAAGTGCTTGAAAAGTTTTCTCGCCTCTATAAGATATGTTTGCTAATGTCAGCAATATTTCATTTCTCTCTTGATAATCCTCAGGCAGATCAATTCTTATCATAGTGGACACTTGCACTTGATTCAAAAATACAACAATACTCAACGAGAAATTCACTTGAGATCCAAACTTGGGAATGGAAGTGCTAATGACCACTGTGTTCTTCCCCCAACCATGGATTTGCGGTTGCGAAGGTGAACTAGGAACCCCTTGTAGGTGGCTCAGTATGGCTACATCAGTTTCTATGTAATCGCCAACACCCAGATGATTAGACCCAGCCACTCTAAATACATAAAACTCCATAGATTCCAGTCCATAAGCAATAACCTGGCGAAGCCAAGGGGATACGACCAGGTGAGACTTAGAAGAACTGATTGCATCTCCAGTTATGGTCCGAACAGAATTCCATTTAGAGGAGTCATTACGCCTGTAGTCTACCAAAAAAGTATCCACCGGAATTCCTCCAGAAAAGGCAAGTGTCCACCTTACCTGGGCAGAGCTTGGACCTTTGACCACAGCCATCACCGATCCTACTCCAGGTGCTGTAGTTATGCAGAAACAGATGCATCTTATAAAAAAAAGAACAAGATAATAATAAAAATTTGGAATATATTTCTTGAGTAAAAGTCCTATTTCTTCACATAAAAATATATTACACAATAAAGTGTGTTATGGTGTTTGGTAGAACAGGTTGATTAAATCATTAATCACTAAACGATCAATGAAAGCTGTTGCTGCAAAATAGCAGTTAATAGAAGTTAAAGAACATTATATGGCATTGTCACTGTGTCCAAACTTGCGCCACTGTTAGGCCAGTAACCAACATTAGTGTTACTAGTATACGGCTGTAGCAGACTTACTATGAGTTGCAGTCATAAACAGCACCCCAGGACTGCTTGGCTGGCTCTGTAGAAAGGAGCTGTGGGAGAGGGTGATGACCACCATGGTGTAGTTGACAGCCGACACTAGTCCCGTCACATTAGCTCTCCTTCTATTTCCAGCCACCACCAGACGAGCAGAGCTACACTCAATCTCCACACAGGCTGAGTTCTCCAGTTTCATGTTTGCGTCCTGTGGATTATTGCTGGACAGATTGATGTTGGTGCCATACGTGGTAGGCTGAGGCAAGCCAGAGAGGATGAAGCCAGAAATGCTGGTGTCTCCTATACTTCCGATATGTGGCGTCCATGATATCACAGCCCAAGTGCCTCCAATTTGCTCAACCATAATATTAACTGGAGGCTTTGGCGGCTCTACGAGTGTACATATGACATATAAAAGTGATTTACACCTAATAGTACCCAACTAGTTGTGGATTTTATACTAATTGGGGATCCCGATGCACCTGATAGATAAATTAATGACAGCTCTGCTGCACATTTGCAACGATTCTTAAAGAACCAAGCTGAATTGGAATTAGTTATGGTGGTTCTCCTGTGTGGTGATAAACATGAAATATGGTAAGAGGTTTCAAAGTATATCACATCTCCTGCATACCAGCTTTCTTTATTTTCATTTAAATCATGCAAGGATAATAAAAAGTTCTCCACCAGATGAAATTATATCAATTAGAACGGGGGGGGGGGGAGGGGGGAATAAAAACAACGAAAAACAACAACAAAAAAACCCTGATACAAAATCAAGCAATTGAAATTGTAATATTTCCCTCCAGCAATTGCTGATGACAAGCAAAGGCCAGATCTAAAGGAAGACTTCAGTGACCACCAAACAAACTTGTGGAGAGAAGCCAGTAGTTATTCTTGCAGCAGATAAATCAATATTGCAGAGCCTTGTAACACAAGCATTGCCTTCTCCTGGCATATAGTGGGGCACAGCTGATGCAGGTAAGGAGGAAATCAGGAAAAATCTGACCCACACTGTTAGTGTGGGGCTGTAATCACAATTAACCTCAATTTTCCCTGGATAATTTAATATTGAGAATTATGTGTAATTAATTCTTTTGTTGTTGTTGAAGCATAAATATAACCATCTGCATACAGCAAACAATTGCTAGTGAATCCCTTGGCCAATGTGGCATATATACTCGTGTAAATTTAAAGATGAATAGAAAAAAAATGCTAAGAAGATTCTTCACTTCATATTTTCATCAACCTCATGTATAGCTTATTGCTAAGTATTTGTGTGTAATAAAGATACTTGTGGTGGTTTGGTGCAAGTGGTGAGACACAGCACATGTGTATGTGTTGGCTTTGTGCAATGGAATTAGTCTACTACCATTTCACAACACAAGCATGATCACATTCTCATCCTAAGTGTAATATAAAATGTACTGATCACTTACAGCACTCACCAAGCACAAGCAGTTCAATGGAGATTGTGACTCTCCCAATGTCATTTATTGCAGTGCAGTAATACACTCCCGAGTCCTCAAGGCGTGTACCTTCCACTATCATCACTCCAGTTTGATCCACAATGGAGAACCTACCAGAAGGATAGCTAATCACCTCAGGATTCCGTTGTTCCCACTGAAAAGTTGGAGGAGGATTTGCCTCCAATGCTGTTCCGCACGGCACCTTGGTAGTTCCACCAACTTGAGTTAAGAATGGACCATCCAATCTTCTGAGCTCAGGTGCATCTGGCAAACAAGGACCATTGTAAAACAATTGTGCACTAAAATATTGGTTATAAAACAAACATCATATAAATTATTGCAATTATTTGTTATATGAATTACAATTAATATGAAGTAGAATAACAGCTGATGTCCTTCCTAGTGCGTTGGTGACGTTGAGTTTGTATCTCCCTGCATCTGTCCTAAGTGGTGATCTGATCAGGATAGATCCATTGGCAAACAAGGACAACCTCATTAGAGCAACGTCCAGGAGCTCATCATTGTGTTTGTAATTGAGGTTCTGGTAAGGTGGATAGCTAACTATCTTGAAGGGCAAGAGGATGTCTGCATCCCTTCCTTCAACAAATGTTACTTCCCCAGGAGAAAAAATTTGAGGAAGGTCTGCAAATGAGAGGCACATATGTGAGATGAATTGGTCACCCACCAGGAATTGTATAGTGTAAAATCAATTACATTAATTGGTGTACATAAATGACCACAAACTCACACAATACTATCAGGATAGCTGGTGCTGACTGAAATGAACTAGTATTATCCAGCGAGTCCACAATGCATGTGAATTCCAACAGAGTGTCGTTGTAATGGACTGGCCCAAACCATAATTCAGTGTTGTTTGCACTTAGTTGAACCTGCATGTGACAATACAGTGTGTGTGTGTGTGTGTGTGTGTGTGTGTGTGTGTGTGTGTGTGTGTGTGTGTGTGTGTGTGTGTGTGTGTGTGTGTGTGTGTGTGTACATACATAGGTAATGGCAGCTTGAACAGAGAATGTGCATTAATAGTTGACTTTGAGAGTAGGAAAAAAGAAGAAATATTCAAATACCTTGTCACCAAATTGACTAATAGAGCGTCCGCTAGTTGCCCAAGAATAAGACTTCCCAAATCGATGTCTGCAAGTTAGTGTAATTGTATCATTAACTTGAACAGTTTCGTCTCTTGGGCTTTCAATGAATTCATTATCTATAAATGGCAAAGAGACTAATCACAGTACTACACTAATCACAGTGTGTTCACATTCAGTGACAACTCTCGTCCAGAGCACGTACCAGTTGGCCATTTCATGTGCACAATAGATAAATTTTTGTAAAGTTGTCATGCACTAACATACACACACAGTCCATTTTCACTTAATTGGTTTGTCCAGCAATATTTCCACTTCATACTTTCTAATGTGCTCATGATTAAACTGTATTTGCATCTCACGCACATGTAACTAGGAGGCTCAGGTTCAAATAGGTCTGGCCAGCCTCACTAATGGCAGTGATGAGGTAGTCACCCGAGTCATCTCTGGATGCTCTGCTCACAGCCATTGTCCTGTTGCTGTCAAGTAGTGCAATTCGGTTGTTTCCTAGAAATAAGTTTCCATTTCTCCACCAAGAGTAGGTATGTGATGGAGGTTGACCTTCCATGTCATTATAGTGGAAGTACATAGTGATGTTTGAGTTTTCTGTGACATATTCTGTGCCAGAGGGCCCACTCAATACTGGTAGAACTATAGACCAATTAATAACAGTATTGTAAATGAATAATAATGTAATTACTAAGTGTACAATGACCACAGAATGTAATAGAGTTCCCAATGGCTCTCCGTGGAGTGGTTGACTGATTGTGTTACTACACAATCATTGCTGTGATAATATGATTCTGCTCTACAATCAACTGATCAAAAAAATTCTGATTAAATCAAGTTAAAACCAAAGTGATAATATAATTATGCAGTGTGTATAAATTGGAAACAAGACAAAAGTTAGTGTGCATTGCAATAGTCCCTTGATGTTGCTCTCTGATTAAGCAAAGATAAACGATGTTGAGTATATAAAGGATAAACTGATTAGCAATGCTTAATTGCCCTAAATCATAACAATTAATTCTAATACACAATGTGTGAGAACCAATAGCGTAGCACACACTCTAATAATGGCTCCTCACATCAGGTAGTAAGTGACTCACCATACACCTTCAGGATAGTCTCACTAGAAGTTGTATCGTCAACTACACATTGGAATGAGGTGCCATTATCCTCCCTGGTAACATTGGTCAGACAGAAAGTACGGTTACTGAGTGACAGAGAGTTTTGAACCTCGTAGTCCTGAAACTCAAGCCGAGGTTCTGACTGTTTCGTTAAGATGATGAAGTCGTGATTGACGAGGAAGGGAGGATTATTAGGGTAATAAGGAGAACAGCCAATTTTGGCCACATTTCCTTCATAGATAATCAATACAGGAGGAGCGAGAATCTGAACTGTGGCTGAAATAAGTGTTGCATGTAGTAGTTGGCAACAAGCTAAGTTTACTGCTGTCCTAATAACTTACTACTTTAAAAACAGTTACTGTTCTACCATAGCCTATTACATAATGTATAAATACAAGTTGAAGGTATTAAAAAAACAGAAAAACACCATGTGATTTAAAAGTACATATTGTGACTTACGTTTTAACAGATATCGTAATATATCAAACAGCATCAAGTTAACAGAAGCTACAGTAATAAGAAGTTGGTCCAAGATAATTCCCAGCTGCCACGTGTGTGTGTGTGTGTGTGTGTGTGTGTGTGTGTGTGTGTGTGTGTGTGTGTGTGTGTGTGTGTGTGTGTGTGTGTGTGTGTGCGCGCGCTAGTGAAGTGCAAAGTTGTTAAAGCAGTCTATAGGCTTCAATTTTCTGACTGCTGACTGCAGACGTTTTACAAAGATCATTTATTGTTCTTCAAGACAATTCTATCTTACAGCGAAGTTAAAACTTCGCTAACTTTTAAAAAACTATTAAATATCTGCTTGTTTATTATCTTGTTTGAATGAAGTAAGCATATAAATGTCAAATAATAGTGCAACAGCATAATTTACTGACCATAATATTTTGTAAGAATAATCACAGTGAAAGAGTGTAAGAATAATCACAGTGAAAGAGTGTAAGAATAATCACAGTGAAAGAGTGTAAGAATAATCACAGTGAAAGAGTGTAAGAATAATCATAGTGAAAGAGTGTATGTTGAATCAGTGCAAAAGGTCTGCCATTGAGGACCTATGAGAGTTAATTTTGTACTCCATATACAATGTTGCTGTTTATATATATATATATATATATATATATATATATATATAATTGAGCTCCTGAAATTCATACAACCGAAATTTTCAACAATAAATTGTCCTGTGGCTTTATTGCTGATGTTCGCTATTATAAGTTTAGCTACTAACAGCTCTCTCCCCCCCCCCCCCCCCCCCCCCCTTCTCTCTAGCCTCCCTTTATGCAATGATATTGTGGAGAGAAAGAGACAGAACAACGGAGCGTGCCAGAAAATAAAATATCCCCTTTCTATACGTGGTAGAGGAAAACCAATTAACATGCCCAGCCAATTAGTCAGCCCATGCAGGTGATGTGGAGCAGGTTCAGCACTATGTTAGTGTGGATGCGAGAAAAAGTTTGGAACCGGGTGTTGCTGGAGACCCATTTCTAGTGTGGACAAGGCTTAAATCTAATGGAATTTCCTTTTCTACCATGAAATAATTAGCACGTATAGATCACATCATGCATGAAAGAGTGCCAGCCTAAACATGCATCAGCAGGATCCTCCTCATGCTTGCACTCACTCACACACACACACTAGGTCCACTGAGCAAGCCAACCTATTGTCTGCCATCTATTCTGACCTTTTATCATCACTCCTTCCGGTTGATAGCATAACCCCCTGCTCTCACCTTAGACGTTATTGCCTCTTGGCATGAGCGTAGGTTTTGACCTAACTTAAAATATGGGCTAAATAAAATCTGGAAAATGCTGACTCAGGTGGCAAAAAAAAAAAAAAAAAATTGAATTTTCAACCAGAAAACTCACTTAATTAAAAACAAGTGGTCAAGGCACAAGCGGACACTCTGTAGTGATGGTGTGTAGAGAGTAGCTGGAAGAGGTTCAGGGTTGAAAGGGTACATCTGCTGAAAATTGACTAGCTAGTCTTTTTATTTCCCTTTCGGATTTCAAGATCTCGTCAGATGAATCTCTGTTGATTTTCATGAGAGAGAAACCACTAATCTGGCTAGCAAATGTGGTAAAATGGTTAAAGTTTTTGATTAATTGCAATTGACTGAAACTTCTTTCATACTCACATGTAGTGATCGGAAGGGTTAAAGCAAGGTTAAGTCGAACTTTAATGTTTGGAAAGCTTATAGCATCACATACTTTAAAAGCATCCACAAGCTTCTCCAGAGCATTTGAACCAGGCACCTTCAACTTTGTAATTAACAGCCGAAATTAAATTTGTCAACATTATGGCATGCGGATAGGCCTTAATGAATTATGATCATATTTATGACTATTCTTTATTTCTCTTTTGCTGGTAATATTTACCTATTTTTCTTTTCATTCTACCTATTTTTCTTTTTAATATACTTTTTTTCCCTTTCAATTGTGCTCACTGACAAACACAATTGTTGCATCATCAAGAAGCGAATGTTACGTATAAAAGGTTATTCTCGATTTAAAATATTTTGCCAATTACGAATATCTATATAGTGGTACTGGAACATAACAAAGTCTACAAAGTAACCCTCTCAAGAAGATTCTTGTGTCACGAAATAGTATTGGTCAAAATTGAGAGTACCTGTACATACTCAGCTATAGTTGGCTTTAATGGCTGCACCAATAGGACATAATATTTGACACAGATATGGACTATATCAAGCTTTTTATTAAATAAATAAATAAATATATAAATAAATAAATAAATAAATAAATAAATATATATATATATATATATATATATATATTTTTTTTTTTAATTAAAAAAAAATTTTTGTTTTAAATTAAGATGTTGGACTCAGTTGTGCGTCACAATTTCAATAAATGTGATTTGAAAGGTGTGCAAATCACTCAGTGCCACTACTATTGAATCTATAAAATTATATCCTTTTTATAAAGATCTACCCCACTTTTTTTTTGAAATACTACCTACTTTTCCTGAAAGATTATTCCTGAAGCTATTGCTGTACTCAACGCCAGAGGCTGTGGGATTTATCATTCATAGGCAGTGAAGTAATGTACAGCTAGTTTATTCACTCACCTAGAGAGATTTTTCCCCCTGAAGTAAGAGGAGATGGAACAATGCTACCTCTTCATGCTGGTTCAGCCAGGACTCGTTGGCCATGCTTAGTCCAGAGGAGTAAAACCCCTTTTCTTGAGGAGTGCTTATGCTTAGCCTATAAACCACACCCACATAATGAGTGTAAAAGTTTGGACTCTGGAATTAACTTTGGGCAGATGCAATGAGCGAGGATTTATCTCTGGAAATGAGCCTCATGGCATCAGCTAATTCTGGAATGTCCAATCTTTCTGCTAATTGAGCCTTCAGGTATTGGCTGAGTGGAACTAGCAGTAACAAAATGACTGTTTGGTTATCAATTCCTTACCAACTGTAAAAGCAACATAGTTGGATTGGTATAGGTAAAGGGAGGAATCAGGGTTGACTCATAAAGTTATAACTGTTTCCGACATAATTAGCAGCTGCATACGACATAATTAGAAGTGATATATTAAAGGGAGGGATCATGGTTGAACAAATTTGAAATATATTTCATATTGATGCCAGAAAAGTTGAAATAAGTTAAAAACCATGGCAAGGGCATTTTAGGTCAAAAACTTAGGTTTTAGGTGAACACCTAAAAATCCTAACTCAAATCATAACCAAGTGCTCTGGCAATCTCATGAGCCATGAACAGCAAGAAATCTGAAATTCTTTCCTGAAACTCTTTCCAAATCCAAAGGCAACCCACAATTCACTGATTTATGTTGCTGGGTTGTTGTTACTGCCAGAACTGCAAGATCAGTGCCTAAGCATCAGTGTCAACATTGTGTATTGATACTTCACCCTGACCTTGATGCACAGAATCTTGTAGTGGAGAAGCAAGCGAGTGTCATCTCCCCATGTGTTCATGGAGCCAGACTCGAGGCATCTTGCCAATTGGTGGTACATAGCACATGAATGGCGAGTGATGTCCTTGTTGGCGGGAATGAGAACAGTTTAGTCACGCTATCAATGCAAGAAAATGCCGGTTAGTTTCCTGGAACGGCATTTGATGACTATGTCTACTCATTCCATTTCCCTTCTTGCCATAAGCATCATTTTTCAAGTTTTCAGGCATATGCTTATCCTTGACAAAGTTTAATTTGGTTACATGCTGAAGGTGTGTTGCCATGTGTGGCAAGCAGGCATCAGTAGCATAATTGCCATAGAAGATATACTTTTTCGGTCTAAATTTTCACTGCAGCCCTCCAAATGAGAATTTTAAATTGGCTTCTGATCAGTACATCTCCATTGCAAGCATGAGGTAGCATTAATTTATGATATTATTTGATACTCTGTAAATGATCAATCATCTGTCCTGTTCTGACTTGTTCCCCTTGCATTGCAGATATCCCTAACTAGTAAGTATTGCCGAGTTGTTTCTACTAGGGCAAGTACAGTTGAGTGATAACTTTAGTCCACAATAACATGGAATCATGGATAGAATCAAATCTAATAAATATTTATACAACACAAAAGAATATGAATCGCATGAATCAAAACATGCTGTAAAACTCCTGAAATTTGAACCTGTGTTGCACCTTTGGGGTTTCCATTATCACATTCATAACTATGGCCTAGACAAGGTGGAATTCAATTGTCACATAATAAAACTAATAAGATATAATACACTCTAATTTAAACTCAATACTAACTTGAATTCAAAATGATGTAAAAGTTATTGAAAGTGTAGGGGCAAATAAAGAGGTGTTAATGATACTTTATAAACACCATTTGGGCTTACCTGTGGGTGATGCCAGAATCAAGACAAGAATAGCTAGAAGGCATAGTCTTGGTTTTCCTTCTTGTAACAGTTCAGTACCCATGGTGATCACTTCGGCCAGTTGCAACTCAAAGTTCGGTGCAACACTGCCAGTAGTGCCTTGCTCTCCTGAAAGTGCTGCCTCTACAACAAGATAGTAAAGAACAACAATTCTGGAATTATTTTTAGTTTGAACCCCCCCCCCCCATGAACTATTAAGTTTATAATACTTTGGATTGAGTAATTTAAAAAATGAAATAAAATAATTAAAAAAAATATATATCATGATTAGTGTAGAATATTCAATTACATGAACCCTTTACATGCAGATGATGATGATTGCAACATCAACTGTAAATCTGAATGCAGTATATGTGAAGGCTCTTTCTCAATTAGTGTCATGCTAAGATACTAGCTAGTATAGCAGGGACAATGCGACAGAATTTTCTCTGCCTTATGGAGAGAAAGAGTACCGCTTTTTAAAAAATACTAATCTATCAAATTGTTTCCAAAGCATGAAGACTCTAAGAAGTTACTGGAGGGCACTTTTGTAGCTGAATAGACATGCCAATAAAACAAATCATTCAAATCTTCTGGCTGAGAAGTGCAGGTGAATTATAAATCCTTACAGCACCATGTTAAACACCCAGGGCTGAATGCTTGGGAATAAAATTGTCTTTTTTTTTTCTAGTTTCTTATTAAAATTTTCTTTCTTCCAACCAGTAGCTATAAATTTAGAATAGCAAATTGGATGAGGAAGATGCATATTCTGATCGCTTGGTTTGAGCCACACATGATACCAAGCTTACACTTATATACCCCCCCCCCCCCCCCCCCCCTATATAAGCCCTACCACTGGCTATTGGAAGGCACGGAGTATAAAATGTTCTCTGCGTATTCATTTGAAACATTTTGAAAAAACAAAAACAAACAGGGACCAATTTTTGATTGTGGCATAGAACTCCTATTTTGAAGCAGTATGAATTATGACATGCAAATGAACAGCTTTGCCTAATCCCCTAGGTAACACTGTGAAGACGTAGAGTGTTAGGCCTAGCAGTTTTCTGTCCTGATCAAGACATAGTATTGGACTTTATAGCACAAACCAAAAAAAAAAAGAAGATAATATTTTCAGTTTAGTGACAATGGAGGACATGCGGTTACAGTGTAGTGTTGGTACCAGAGAGATAATCCTTCTGGTCACTATAGTCAGGTTTTCGTGAGCTAGTTACAGGATCTTTTAACGAAGGTATGTACTGTACAGTCATATAGTTAGTGACAAAAATTTTTTTCATAGTTGATGGCACATTTCAATCCTTACAAGTTGGTTATCCACACATTTTACTGATGTGCATTTAATAGCTGCAACTGAAATGACATTTTTGGCATGTGACACACTTTCTGCTGGGATCACCAAAACCTGGCAACAGTGACCAGACTAACTGTGGGAGGCTATTCATGACTGTTTACTCTAGCGAATGGTTGGTTAGAGTAGAAATTTAGAACTCTAGGTGTGTTTGTTCACTTCTTATTGTTGTGTTGTACTTTGTTTGCTTTGTGCACCACACCACATATGCCTGTGTTTGTACTGGCTGGGTCCATAGAGTATTCAGGACAGCTGGATTGTGGCAGCTTAAAATAAATAGATAATTTGATAATAAGGAAGAGATTTGAACACACAAGTGTAGAGAATGGTGGAAACCGATAAGAATTATCAAGGACAAGAAAGAGTGTCTTCCTGATGTTTGCCAGTGCAATCATGCCAAGGGTGATAGCTACATGAATCAACGTTCATGCAGGATTGGTTTAGTATATAAACAGTATGGCTCATGATTGGAATGAGAGCCCAGGATTTAAGCTACTCTACATCTCCTGTTACAAAGTAACATATTTGTAAGCTTCTAACAGAACTGAAGAAAAATGTAAAATAATTTAAAATCAATATATTAGCTAGTTCCAATATAACCCTCATGGTTAGTGCATTAGCATTTCTTCCTCTGTATCAATAGTCAAAATTTACTTTGAAATTGAATACATAGATAGCTAGATTGCTAATGAAACAAGGTTCAGACAGCACAACAATCTAGGGCACATAAAGTTCCTTGTTCCGACGTGGTGTAGTCAGTTTAATGCATGCTTACATCCACACCAAGCCCCCCCCTGAGCTGGTGTTAATATTTAGATGGACCAAGAGGTAGTTGCAGGCTATTCTTACTTACTTGCCCTACCAGTACTCTCCCCTCCTCGTAGTTCAACTGGACTCCGCTTGAGGGAACAATTTAGAAAGTGGTTGGCAAGCACTACAGTATACAATCTTGTTAACAATATACATACAACTTAGAGATGAAGGCGCTGAATTGTAGACCTACCAGTAACATTAGAGGGCAATAGAGGGTTAGAAGCTAGGACTCCCGATCTTAACCCCTTTTACATACCTGGAACCTAACAGTACTGTGCGTCAATTAACCTGCTTTTTAATGCATGGTTGGGCGCAGGCGCATTTAAGGATTTGCCTTCGGGTGGAAGGATTGTAAACTGATCAAGATTTTAGATCTGGTCAGGTTGCATGCTCCCAAAAATAGTCCAAAATATTTTTAAAGCCAGACCTTTTTCTTCTTTTTTTTTTTTTTTTTTTTTTTTGGGGGGGGGTCTTAATAGTGTGGTGGGGATGTGTTTGTGTGTTGTAAATCATTTTCTTCCCTTCTGTACTAAGTGCAAAGAGGTTAGGAATTAGAGGGATAACAAAGCCACTTTAATTTAAATACAATTTCAACTAATTGCCCAGTAAATCACACTGGTTACATAGTCATCATTATATACACTACAAACATTTCTATAAGTTACTAAGTACACATGCATTGTTGTAATACACTAAATAAATAGATAAGGACAAGTCATCACTTATGTCCTGGGTATTCCAACATACCATATTGTTCTCTTAAATAACCACACACCAGGCTAATTCCCATGGCTTAGGGATCTCAATCCCATGCTACTTTAATTCCTACAGCTCTCTCTGCCATTTTCTTGTATCAATAAACTGCTATCTTTCTAAATTTGACCCTGTACTTGGATCAAGAATTGTCTGAAAGTCATTTGTTTTGAATAAGTATAATTGTAAATGTCAAAAATTATTCCATTTCTTTACACATTACTTTGTTTGTTCCAATCTTAAGAAATTTAGCTAGTGACTGTATTTTGAAAATAGGAAATGAATCTTTACTGATCTTGATTTGGATTTGAAGTTATTGAACATTCTTGGAATACTCAGCATTCAAACAGATAGAAAAAGTGATTTCTAAGTAAGCATTCATGAAATTTCATTCCATTCTCTCATGATCAGTATGTGTAATAGTTCAGAGTTCTATCTACACAGAGAAACAACTCTACACATAATCATCTACCTGTCTAACTCAACTACTGAATTTTAACAACTGATTTTGATGACACGTACCTGTTCTCACATATTGGTAACATACACACACAATCATGCACATGCACACAATCATGTGCGCACACATCATGCATATATACTGTATTAATTTAACTTATTTATTCTTCATTTATAGATTTTCAATAAGCTGGTAGGCAACTGCAAAATAAATCACAAACTAAAATAATTTGATGAAATGGTCAATAAGATGCTTTATTACAGTGCTAAAATAAAATATCTATGTGCTATGAGTTTTTTTAAATCAGAATATAGATGTGAAAAATTTGAAATCTATTGTTTAGGATACAACATGGAAACAGCAAAATTTTTCTAAGATAATTGTTTGTTTTTTTAAATTCTCCACTAAGAATTTAATTAAATAATCAAGAGTTAAATGAGCTGCATATACTTACTATAAAGTAAATTTTGGTTTTCAGATTTGAGCATGTATTATCTATGAACACACAGAACATGTGTATAGCTACTGCTAGTAACAGTCGACTATTATCAAGTGTTCTGTTGCACAAATCAGGCCACTGTGCTTTTCTTCAAGTCATGGAGTAACTGTGGGGGGGGGAAAAATGAGAGAGAGAAGGCATGCACAGCTACACGATATCCACAAGAGAGGAATGCCATGTTATTTTGGAAAGATCAAAGATTACCACTTTTTCAAAGTTTATCACCTGCATATTTACATTTAAGTAACTTTAAAGTTGTGTTTTATTTACTTATTGTAATGTTCCTGATCTATTTGGATCTTTTATGACATTACATTATTGAATTTGTACATATTTTGCTTATCCACATATCTTGGTCGTTTTGTGACACCAGGCTCCCACCTTCTATTGTGGAAATACATGATGGCATTCAGGAATGCTACAAGGAGTTTAATCACAACTGATGTCCTCCTTTTCAAGGAACATGTCTGCACCTTGTAGGTCAGCCACTAATGTAACCTCTACAGCAACTCTTATTGATACTATAATGAATAATATGTAATTTAATGTATGTAAGGGCATCATGTTATGACTTACTTTATTGTAATATCCATTTTTAAAAAAAATTTTATTTAATGATATCATAACATAACATTTTAAAACTATGTAATGCTAAATAACCAGCTGTAATTACTGTCCACTTTTTTTTTATTGATATATTTGTATCTTGTATTTGTTCTACAGTCCCTTGAAGAGAACAGCTGGAGTATGTTGCTACACCTCAGAGTTGTCTCACAGAAAAATGTTATTAATGATTTTAGATTATAGCGTCATGTATTCCTGAGAAATAGCAAGGCAATGATGTACAACTCTATCCAAACCAGCCCTACCACCACAAGAAATCAGTTTGGCTGCTGCAAAGATGGTATTTACTTAAAAAAAACAAACAACAAAAAACAAAAACAACAACAAACAAACTAGGATATTGCAAAGTGGAGACTTTATTGACAAAGATGATGACTACCCCACTGAATTCTTAATGATGCCAACTGTCCTATCTCTCCACAGCATTGGTTTTGCAGAAGCACTCAAGCATCATGCTTCTCAGAAACTTGGAAGCCTAAAATGAACCCAGCCATGGGACCAGATACCATAGTGGTTGACAAACTGCACAACCATATCAGCATTGATTGAAGAAGTATGTTTCTGAGTGACAGTTGCCTGAAAGAAGTCTAATGGATCAAATCATGAAGTATTTTCCAAAATTTTTCACTATAACTGCCATTACTCTTGAAGTTGATAGCTCATTTAGGAGTGGCCAGTGTTCTGGGAGATCCCTACAATGCCCTAATATCTGCAACCCCCCTCCCCCTCTCCCCAAAAGATTTCCTTTCCATGAGTTATTTGAAACCACACTGTTATCGGTTTCCT
>CAXAKH010000058.1:0-10592 GCA_963969325.1 Lycopodina hypogea | reverse complement strand
AAAGGGGGAAGCTGGAAAGATTGGAGTGATTGGTGGCTCTTTAGAGTGAGTGTAAAATATGTTTGAAATGAACAACTGATAACTGTGACTTTCTATCATTATCGATTGCTATTTCGTACTGGCAGATATATACTGGTGCGCCCTATTTCGCTGCAATGGCAGCTATGAAAGCTGTGAGTTCCTTGCACTCCACAATAAACAGTGCCTAATTTGGTCCAATGCTATGAAGGGAGCAGACTTGGGTCACATTTTCTGCTCTGAGGATGCAGCAACAGCCATCAAGTCTTACAGTCCTGAACTAATAGTACACCCTCTCCTGTTTAGTAATGCAATATATACTGTGAAGGGGGGGGGGGGGGGGGGGGGGGGGGGGTGTAGTTGGTGGGTGTGTAGTTGGTGGGTGTGTAGGACTGTGTGGGTGGGCGTGTAGGGGGTGTGTGGAGATTTATTTCTGTCATGTCAAATTGACATGGATCAAATCCTACTCCTGTCTTGGTCATATTTCCCCCCCCCCCCCCCCCCCTTCCTCATGAAAGAAAGGCTAAAATCATATCTACTCTTGTTTGCTTCATTAGGTCAAGCAGTTTGACTGCTAAGGAGGTGGTGGATTCCGTCATTTCTTGGCTTCCTCGTCTCCATGCCCTGGTTATTGGGCCTGGACTGGGAAGGAATCCTGCCATCTTCTCTTGTGTGAAGGAAATCATCACTGTAGCAAAGCAGCAGCAGAAGAGCTTGGTCATTGATGCAGTATGTCAATTTAATGGGTAGAACTGAACTAACCACTGTTGATAAGTAGTTGCTTTACCTTTAAATGTTTGTAATATTTAATTTTTTTAAATATTTGGCTTATAACACCTCAGGCAACATATGCCATACCTGCCAACTGTCCAGAACATCCGGAACCAGGGTTTTATCTAGGATTTTTTTTTTTTTTGAAGGGGGGCAATACCAACATGTGTTCTGAAAATCAGCCCATTTCATTGATGTTATCATAAATTTTAGAGGCAATGTGACAATGTCATTTTAGTGACCTTGGGACTTTTCATGCACACCATTTTCAGTACCCTTTTTCCAAGTCTTGATCCACATTTAATGCACACAATTTCTGAGCATGATTTCATTCCTTTGAACTCGGTATGAATCATCATGCAGAATCAGTACTGACAAGATAATAAAAGGAAGTACAAAAGTAGAAAGAGTGACCAATCAAATGCTGTTTGAAAAAAAAAAAAAAATTAATTAAAAAATGGAGAAAAAAAATGATATGTTTATATTATTTCATGTCAGTAATATATTTTAATGTTCAATTTTTTTTCTTCAAGAAAACTGTCTTTCTGTTTATCTTTTTTCACTGACAAGCATTTCCACTTACACTGCAAATTGTTACAAATTGTTTCCCAGGATGGATTGTACTTGGTAGCAAATGAACCAGAGATAATTGCTGGATACTCCAAGGCTATTTTAACTCCAAACGGTGGGGAATTCCCTCGCCTTTACAACAAAGTAGTAAGAAATGTTGTGATTCAGTCCAACTGGTTATGCGCCCTTTAATAAAATGTTATATATTTTTGTGTTGGTTTATTGATGGTTGGTCAACTCCACAACGCGTTTAGTTTGGACAAGAGTATCACTGTTCTCTTGAAGAGGACGCTGATGAACAAACGAGATTGCTGGCTGCAAAGATGGGAGGAGTCACGATTCTCAGGAAGGGTGAAGTGGACACAATCAGCGATGGCTTGAAGGGTGTGTTGTGATCAAGGATATGTGACTAGTAAACCTTTAATTTATGTCTTCACACCATGTGGCTTCATTTCTCCCTAACAAGTGATCCGCTGTGATGAAGAAGGGTGTACAAGGAGATGTGGAGGCCAAGGAGATATTCTCTCAGGAATCGCTGGTCTTTTTTCTTTCTGGGCCACTCAAGAAGAGCAACAGTATGTTCACTAAACCTCTATCTCCCAAGGACATGCTTAAGTATTCTAGCCTGATATATTATTCCCTTGCTCATTCCGTGATGTACACGTATATGATGTACATGTGTGTGTGTATGTATATATATGTATGTGTGTATATGCATGTGTATATGTATATATATGTATACATATACAAGTGAGAATAAAAAATTATTTCTTTGAAATAAAAGTGATAAGTAGGGATGACGTGTCAGCAAAAAGTGCAGAAACAAGAGTTCTGTGACAGTGTATGTTTCAAAATCCCTACTTTACTGATTCCTGTGACCTTGAATTGTACACAATAGTATGACAGTTGGTGTTGAAAAATTCCTGTGAACTTAGAGTAATTATTCTACATGAGCTAGCTACGAGTAAATTGAAGAGGTTGCAGTCTTTCAGCATCACATCTTACACATTATGTGAAAATGTGGAATCGATGAAGTAGGGAATTTTGTAACAAACACTGTCACAGAATTCTTGTTTCTGTACTTTTTTCTGACACGTCATCCCTACTTATCAGTTTTATTTCAAAGAAATTTTTTTACTTTAACTTGTTTCTTTTAGTTTTTGCACACTGTCAGATATATTTTTTAATGTGGCTCTAGTAGTAGTAGCAGCAGTAGTAGTAGCTGCTGTTGGTAGTGTAGAGCATCAGGGAGAGAGGACTCACTGTCAGCAGTGTAGAGCTTCTCTCTGATACTCACTGCCAAAAGCAGAAAGAAGTAACAGTTAGCAAGCTATAACAATGCTATGGCTAGCTGTAACAAATTTAGCTAAAGAATTTGACTTACATTCAGATTTTGGAATGTAGTTCTGGTGGTAGTAGTAGTAGTAGAGAGACTTGCTGTTAGCGGAAATTTTGGAGTTTCTTTATCTGAAAGTTGGGACTCCACCCCTTTTTAAAATTTATTTAATGATACTAATAGCTTCGCGTGTAAGTGGTAGTGTCAAAATGGCGGCTTCAACTTTATGTTGCAGCTATTAGTCTGGGATATACTTCGGCAGTTTGTTAACATGGCGAAGCAAATGAAGAGGTCGTGGACCTAGTCCAAAGAGATAATAAGCGGTTAGTATAACTATTGCTTGATTTTCTGTAGCCAGCTAGGCTCTAGCCTTGGAACTGAAGAAAAATAATAATAAAAAGAAAGATGAAACACATTTGGTGATTTTGACAAGTCTCCACTCGCTACTTTAGCAATTGATTTGGAGGGCAGAAATTATCTTGGTAGTTTGTGTTGCAGCTTATATGGACTGTAGGTGAGTTTTGTAGCCTAGGTTTGAGCCATAGTAGAGAAAGTGAAGCTTTCATGTTGTACTAGTCAATGAGGCCACCATTTTTTTGGTGATCATCTCTACTTAGAGAGTACTACTGTATTTTTTGATATGCATACATACATATATATACATACACACGTGTGTACATCACATGCGTGTACATACACACACATGCAGTGTGCGTGCGTGTATGTGTGTGTATGCGTGCCTGTGCGTGTGTGTGTGTATATATGTATGTGTGCGTGTGTGTACATGTGTGTGCATGCACATGTATGTGTGTGCATGCATGTGTGCATGTTTGTGTGTGCTTGCATATATATGTGTGTGTGTGTTCATGCAGATGTGTGTGTGCATGTTTATGTGTGTGCATTTATGTGTGTGCATATGTATGTGTGTGTGTATGTATATGTATGTGCATGTATATATAGTGCGTGTATATGAGTGTATATGTGTATATGTGTGCATGTATGTGTGTGTATGTGTGCATGTCTGTGTGCATGTCTGTGTGCGTGTCTATATGTGTGTGTCTATGTGTGTTTGTTTGTCTGTGTGTGTGTCTGTCTGTGTGTGTATATGTGTGCATGTATATATGTGTGCATGTATATGTGTGTGCATGTATATATGTGTGCATGTATATATGTGTGCATGTATATGTGTGTGCATGTATATATATGTAGATGTATATATATGTAGATGTATATATATGTAGATGTATATATAGATGTATATATATAGATAGATATATATACATAGATATACACACACACATATATGCGCACATATATACACACACATATACACACATATACACACACATATACACAACATACATATATACACACATACACACACATACACATACATATATACACACAGACATATATACACACAGACATATATACACATAGACACATATATATGTATACACGCACATATATACACACACATACACACACACACACACACACACACACACACACACACACACACACCACACGTGCACACACACACACCACACGTGCACACACACACACCACACGTGCACACACACACACCACACGTGCACACACACACACACACACGTGCACACACACACACACACACACACACACACACACACACACACACACACACACACACACACACACACACACACACACACACACACACTTATATGTTATTTACCTATTCCAGATTGCTGGCAGAATATGATCTCCCCCCTACTTTAGTTGCTGCATATGGAAGCTGTTTCGTGACTAGGAATTGTGCAAGGATTGCCTTTGCTACTCATCACCGCTCGATGTTGGCACGTGATATGTTAGATCAAGTCTCTTCAACATTCCATGATGCTCTTGAAACTAACTGATAGTGATGTAAACATGTATCTAAATTTCCATTTCATTTGATGTCTGTGACATAATGGATACAATTTGAAGAATTGAAGAATTGAAGTGCAGTCAGTGTATTACAATTGTGGTGGGGCAATGAAGGCTGCTGTCTGGCATGTATAAACTACCATAGAACAAGTGTTAAAATCCACACACTGCTTTAAATTAAATTCCATATAAGGAAAGTGTCATAGGCACATTTGATTGATGTAGTATGCCATGTTACTTCTGGTCTCAGCTTTCTCTCTACCAATAGAGCCCAAGAAGACAACACACATCATTTGATGTACTTAAATTTACATATCCAAACGTGCTTTAATGTTTGCTTATATTAACTTGTCTGTTTCCTTCACAAGTGATGTATGCTAATTCCAAGAAATGTGCTCTGTGCTCCAAGAATGTTCTTTTTTTCTTTCTTTTTTTTGACCTGGCATTGTAAAAAAATAAATAAATAAATCGATTAAAAAAAAAAAATAATAATAATAATAATAATAATAATAATTTTTAAAAAAAGGAGAGAAAAAAAATAATAATAAAAATAATAATAATAATAAATAAATGGGATGGAAGGGGGAATAAATGACATTTGTGAAGGAATAAATGACATTTGTGAAGGAAATAATGATTCCAATAGACAACTACCCACCACCAACCAATCAACGAACAATGACGAAACCCTCTGTGGTTTAAGTTAACATTCACCAGGATTGGTTCTGATTGGACATGGATCATCTAGCTAGTACTTGTAGCCCAGATCTGCATGAAATTCTTCTTTTCAATTGCTGAACCTTCCCCACAGACCTGTCTCCTACCAAATTCTGGAAATCCCCACTATCTGCCTCAACCTTCCTACAATCCCACCCAGACTTCATCCATCTTCCCCTCTCCCCCCAGAACCACCACCACCACCACAGCCCCCTGCCCATGAACCAGCCACCCCAGAAGAATAATGAGGTTCAGATGTCGCAAATAACAACAACAATCGATCTATCTATTTATCTATCTATCAATCAATCTATCTATCTATCTATCTCTATCTACCTATCTATATCTATACATCAACTTGTTGGTTCGACCAATATTGAATACTGTATGTTAGATCAAGGTATAGTAATCCATAAATTTATATTGTATCACTTGTTAAGCTTGTCATTGAAAGAAAAAAATCTTACCTTCATTGGTCACTCTCTCTTCTTTTTTTTTTCCTTCTCAAGGCATCTCTATTTAATGAAATTAAAAAAAAATAATAATAAAATAAAATGTATGTGTATATATGTGTGTGTGTGTATATATGTGTGTGTGTATATATATATATATATATATATGTATATATATATATATATATATGTATATATATATGTATATATATGTTGTGCATGAATTGGTTCAACCTTATCATTTCAACACCTCAGAAAAGCTGTGAACTTCCGTTTGTTCGGGGTGTTGGGTTCCAATTTCTTCGCTCCACCCACAACAACCTTGGCAAGCAGAATTTTGTGGTTAATTCCATTTCGGTAACAGAGTTTACAACTTACAACTCCCGTGTCTTGCCTGCATGCTTTAGAGTGAGATTTCGAATTACTGCAAGTCCTTCGCAAGCTATATGTAATACGGTGGATGAAGTAGATAAAGAAAGCTTTCCGTGGAGATGTTTAAAAACCTTTCTGTGGAGATGAAACTCTTGCTACTTCTGGTTTCTGTTCTGTCTAGAGAAGTTGCTGCAGTATGTGTTAGTAATTGCAATTGTGGTGCTACCAATGCTCTGTGTTGTATGGAAATCTATGAAGAGCAACCTCCACAAACTATAATTGGCAATGATTATATCATTGATGACGGGTTCACATATGACTTTCAAGCGAACAATTTCTTTGCAATCAACCAATCTAATGGTGTCATATCAACTCTGATCACCATAGACAGGGAGGCTGAATATCCACCAGATGTAATCACTGGAAGCCAACATCTAATGGATAATAACTACTGTTTCAATTTGGCTATTAGGGAAATAGGTGGATCACGTCTAATTCTAGTGGATATCAAAGTTTTAGATGTGAATGACAATGGGCCAATCTTCACACCATCACAGTATTCATTTTCCATCTTTGAGGGCACAAGCTCTGATGATATTGTGCCGAAGGAATGTGACCAGCAAAGAATAGTGACATTGAGTGCAACGGATATTGACGAAGAACCAAATGCTATGGTAATATACCGAGTGGAGGACAGTGTTCTGTTTGAATTAGCAGATTCAAGAATTCCCTGTGTTCAGACGAAGGCTGGAGTGGAACTTGACAGAGATAATCCTCCTTCCAGGTATTCTTTTACTTTAGTAGCAGAGGATGCCAACAATTCCTCATTGGCCACATCTGAAGCAAATGTAACCTATGTGCTATTAGACCTCAATGACAACCGGCCCTTCTTCACCAACTCAACACTCACCCTCTCCATTCGAGAAGACTTGAAGCCAGGAGCATTCATATATCAATTCCAAGCTCGTGATGCAGACATTGGGATGAATGGGCAAATGAGTCTTCGCTATAGGCTTGAAGACAATACTGCAGGTTCAATGCATGCCTTCACAATTAATGCAACTAGTGGGGACCTTACACTAGCCCAAAAAGTTGATGCTGAGGGTTCAACATCTTCTTATGATCTGATGGTGTTTGCCACTGATATGGGAGTGCCGTCCTTAACCGGAAGCATTCAAGTAAGAATTGATGTGGAGGATGTAAATGAACACTCAGTCATTGAACCCTTTGATGACCTGATATCCATTGAAGAGGGCAATGGATATGAAATGCTAACAGTAGTCAGATTTGAAGTGTACGACAGTGATAGTAAAGCCAATGTGGGCAACACACTTCGAATCACATCTGGTCCGGAACAATTCTATTTAACGAAACAGTCTATTCCTAATTCACCTTTAGATTTATACAGCGTGAAATTCAACGGAAATTTAGATTTCGAGCGTGATCAAACAATTGAGTTAGTTTTTAACTTGACTGAAGAAGGTGATCCAATTTTGTACCAATTATTTTCATACAATATCTCTGTTACGGATAAAAATGATAATGCACCTGCATTGAACATTACTGAGTTGATCATAGAGGAAGAAGAATTGCTGAACATAAGCCTCGATCAATATACCTACGACCCAGATCGTGGCGAAAATGGAACTATTGCACAGTATGAGCTGGTTTCTGTTTCTAACGAAAGCGGACATAATGTCACCAATATGTTTCGGAGCTTGTTAAGTGCCAATGGCTTGTTGAATGTTCACAGATCCATAATTGATCGTGAAGTAGTCGGAAACCTTCTGACCTTTGAGATCAATATCACTGATGCAGGCTCCCCTCCTCAATCAAAACTGAGTAATTTTACAGTGACTGTAACCGATAAAAATGACAATTCTCCATTTTTCTCTCCTTCCAGTTACAACTTTAATTTCAGTGAAGGGCAGAGGATTGGAAGCTCAGTTGGTCAAGTCAAGGCCATGGACCTTGACAGTGGGGAGAATGGAATAGTCAACTTTGCTATTGTTCCACCATCACCATATTTTGTTATCAACCTAACGACGGGAGTGATCAGCAGCAAGGTGGTATTTGACAGGGAGAGTAACGTCAGCAGGTATATGATCAACATTGTAGCCTCTGACAGAGGTACCCCACCCACGCAAGCAGCTACAATGTTAGTACCAATTATGATCACAGACATTAATGACAACAACCCTGTCTTTGTCAGTGATATGGAAACCTTCGAAATCGATACCAATTTTAGCCCTGAAGAGATAGTTGGGCAAGTAGTGGCTGTGGATGAGGATGCCAGTTCTAGGAACTCCCTGACTTGGTACCAGATACAAAGAGGACCCAACTCTTCAATATTTTCGATACGTAACAATACTTCTGGGATTATCACCTTGGAAACTACCCTCAGTGAAGGCAATTACACTCTAAATATTTCTGCATTCAACCCTGGAGAAGAAGAGAGTGGAGACTCCATTTTAGTCACTGTTCTGGTCATTAGAGCCACATCATATATAACCCTGATAGGTATAGGTGCAGCCTGTGGAGGTTTATTGATCGTCATTACTTGTGTAAGTATCTTTGTGATATGCTTATGTTTGAGGAACAAGAAATCGAAAGACTTGTACCAGATGAATGAGACCAGACCCAACTTCGACAAACAGAACTCCATCTTGAAGATTCCTGCGATCAATGGTTCCTTAGGGAGAAATGGTCGAGTAACGTTTAATGATCGAGTTGAAGAGACGCACTACGATGAAAAGAGTTTCATCAACAGCATGAAGAAGACAGTCAGGACGCAGTCAGTCACAAAGTTTGATAACTCTCCTAGGTCTTCTCATTCCTTTGTTGGCAGTGATAACACCTTACCTTCTCCCTCCTCACCCACTTCCCAATCATGTCTCTCTGGTGGTCAGCCGGACAGTGTGGTGGTTGAGGATCTAAAAGTAAGCCCAAGAAACGGGATGAATGGAAACATTGGCAACCATTGTCAGTACGACGTTCACTCTCACCCTCACTCTCCCATCATGCACATCTCCAATGATAACAGTGGAAGATGCGGTAGGGATATGATAGATTATTCTCAAGGGACAAGCAGTGATGGGCACACCTCCAACAATGATGTGGATGATGAGGAGAGCATGTACTCCGATGACGCTTCCATCGTTAACACAGCATTGTCCAGGTTTGGCAACAACCGTTCCAACCTGGACATGCCGTACGAGACACCGTCCACAAACTCTCACTTGGACTTGCATCGACACCTTCCTCCAATATCTCATGGACAGGACATGCACTCCTCCTCCCTGGCACAGCTACATGCACACAACCTTGCTCAGCTGGCCAAGTCCAATGGCAATGGAACCAGGCCCCAGTACAACTCATTGCTGAATTCCACCCATGACCACTCCCTCAATCTCACACATGACCACTCCCTCAATCTCACACACACTCACGAATCACTGCAACACGCCTCCCTGTCTCCACAGAGGAGCCGTTTGACCCACTCCCCGCCAGAGGCAATCAACCACATGGAAGTTATGCCAAGCACGAAACATCACCACATGGTAGGACAGAACCTTCTAGTCATGCCCGATGCCTTTCCGAGGGATGCCCCTGAAATCCACAGATTTCCCATAGACACATATGCAGATTATGGAGAGACTTCTACATATGCTTCTACAGAACTTGATGATGCCTTGATGTTTCCTTTGGATGCAGAGCCACACAATATTAGTCTAACTGCCACTGATTATGAGGATACCGAGCTCTGAGCCTGCGTTATCTCAACACAAGGTTGGTTACTATCACCCTCCAACTGTTCAGTACATACATGTAACTAATATTTGACAACTAATGCCACATTCCTGTAGCAGGGTGTGTAACTTGGCTGGATTAGCACATTCATTTTTTGGTGTTTTCTTGGAATGCTCTGATCTCATTTCGTTAATTGGTATAATAAGGCCACATCTCAGTGGATGCTCATGTATGTGTTGTCACATGTCTAGAAATACATGAGATGCTTTATATAGTGTCTACATGAGATGCTTCATATAGTGTCGGGTTGTGTTTTGTATCCTCTGTAAACTTGGGGTAACCTGTATGCCAACAGAGTAAAAAGCTGGCTTGAATTTGCAATGCTCAAAATTCATCTAGTTGCAGTTGCTTGTATTGCTTTGGGTGATGAGTATATTGTTTGGAGTTATTGAACATCTTAATTGGTGATACTAGAGTGTCAAGATTGTTTACTATTATTTTATTTTGTCTCTTCTTTTGTTATCTCTTCTCTATGCAGAGAGCTGAAAAGACACAGACTTTACCTATCTCATCATGAACACAAAGTTTTGTGTAAGAATATTGTGTATACAGATTTTCATTAATCTCCCCCATTATTTTTTTATACTTAGTTTTAATTCATCAACTCTGGCAATTTTTTAAATTTAGTTTTTGTGTTG
>CAXAKH010000055.1:0-11206 GCA_963969325.1 Lycopodina hypogea | reverse complement strand
AAGGACGCCAAGGGGGATATTATCGAGGGAGGCGACATGTTGATTTTCGTCGCGGGCTATCTGCCGATATACGGTCGCCAGATTCTTTACTTCAAGGATCCGACCTTTCAGCAGCGCTCAAGGATCGCGGCACCGGCCATTTCCGACCGGACTCGCGAACCGGAGCATTTGTAGTAAGATCACACAACCCGAAAGAAGGTTGAACCGGAGGATGTTAGCAAGACGATAACCATTGACGACGACCAGGCGGCCAGTTGGGAGGAGTTTCAGAAAGAAGAGGAGTATTGGAAACTGGCCAAGAAACTAAGAATCGCCATCGGCACTGGTGATGATGAGGCCCAGGCCAGGCTCTGGCCACTGATCGGGCCGCTGCCAGCCCGTATGTTGAAGGCGGCGAAAGACCGAAGCGGTGCTGACTATATACGCGAGCGGGGTTTTGACACGTCCCTTGCCGATGAGAAATACGGGGCCGACTGGCTGGACCGTGATGACTGATGTGGCAGGCTATCTGCCTATATACGGTCGCCAGATTCTTTACTTCAAGGATCCGACCTTTCAGCAGCGCTCAAGGATCGCGGCACCAGCCATTTCCGACCGGACTCGCGAACCGGAGCATTTGTAGTAAGATCACACAACCCAAAAGAGGGTTGAACCGGAGGATGTTATGAGCAAGACGATAACCATTGACGACGACCAGGCGGCCAGTTGGGAGGAGTTTCAGAAAAGAAGAGGAGTATTGGAAACTGGCCAAGAAACTAAGAATCGCCATCGGCACTGGTGATGGAGAGGCCCAGGCCAAGCTCTGGCCGCTGATCGGGCCGCTACCGGCGCGCATGTTGAAGATGGTGAAAGACCAAAGTGGTGCTGACTATATACGCGCCCGATGTTTTGACACGTCCCTTGCCGATGAGAAATACGGGGCGGACTGGTTGGACCGTGATGACTGATTCTGTGTTGGTCGGTTGGAAAGCACATATCCGCGCTGGAGACCGGAGCGGACCAGCACCCTACGGCCCTATAGAGAAGCCGCCGAGGCGGTCGCGGATGTTGAGCGCCTCGGTGAAGCGTTGGTGCTGGTCGATGAGGCAGATACGTCTGTTTGCACGGTCCACCTTGACGGTACGGTTTTACCCCTGGGCGATGACCCGGAGATTCTGCAGCACCGGATGTATGCGATTCAAGAGGCTTGTCTTCTGAAGATAAAGTCTTTTGAGGCAGTGCGGCAATCCAAGAAGATGGGGGAGTTTGAAGGCAATGCCAAACAGCTTCTTTCCCATCTGCGCACGCTTTCCGGTGTCGAGGATATCGAAGCCTTATTGATGGCGGAACGGGTGTGCCTAGGGTTGGATCTGGAACACAGTCGCCAGGAGCCGACCCGGACTGGTTTCTCTGACCTCGGCGATCCAGGCACTGGATTGCCGCAGTCAGAGTTGTTGCTCAAGTGCGCGAACCGATCCTGTACCAGACCATCGTCGCCAGCAGCTTCACACTTCCTCAAATGCTGATAGGGGAGCTGCCGCGGGATGAGGCCAGGATATTTTTCAGCGGGCACAAAACCAGATTAATCAATCTGAAGAAGGGGGATCTGGGCAAGGTGGAAGGAAAGCTCATTACTACCCGTCTTGAAAATACCCGCTTGGCGGAGAAGCTGTATAAGCATCAGCAATATGTGGCGCTGGACAAAAGGCCGCCGCCACAGCAAGAGAAAGCCAAAGGGCAGAGCCAAGGCCGCTAGTATCAAGGCAGGCCGCTTTGACACTTTTCGCATCCGCACTGGCGTTCACCTAACGGACGAGAAATATTTTTTTGCTCCGCGTACTCTCTGGCCTGCGCGGGACAATTGATTTTCGTGGCAGGCTATCTGGCCTATATACGGCCGCCAGATTCTTTACTTTCAAGGAATCCGACATTTCAGCAGCGCTCAAGGATCGCCGGCACCGGCCATGTCCGACCGGACTGTTAGCAACAAATAGAAATGTCCGGTTCTGTAGCACATAGATTGTCCGCTTTTTGTTTGATTGCTGGAAGGCTCTATGAAGGCGTCTTCCTGCCACCTTGGCTGAGCCGCGGACATTAGGCTGCAACCGGTAGTTCATCTGATATTGCCTGACCCAAGGCGTCATATCTCGCCAGTTCTCGTGGACCGTGTTGAATCGAAAGAGTGCCATCGGGGTAACGTAGAACTTTGACCTTTGCCTTCACATAATGGCAGCGGTGGCGATCCGCAGGTATCTGCAGCACTAAGCCTTCAAAGTGTACGCAATTGTCCTTTCTCACCGTTCGCTCAAAGCGCTCACACAGGATGTCATCCAGCACCGATTTATCCCGGCACCCAACAAAGGCTGAGCCTTCTTCTGGCGGTGGCTGTGTAAACTCAGCGTTATAAGCCGTCAGGTAGGTCTCGGTCAGATATTTATTGGCGCTGTCCATGTCCGTGATACCGGCCAGGGCCAACTCCTTGACCAACCGGTCCTGGTGGGTGCTAAAACACACGCTCAGAGCGGCCTCGGGCCTCTGGTGAATAGGCCGGGATCATCTCAATACCCAACTGGCCCATCGCCCGCCCGAATTGCGTCAGGGTCACTTTGTCGACCTTCCCGCCTGCCTCAGGTGTTATCCAGTAATGGCTGCCTCGATCTGTATACAGAGAACAAAACAGACCGCGCCCTTCAATGACGTCACGAACACCCCGAAAGCTGCTCTGTGTCCCTTCTTCGTCGCAAAAGAACATCGAGTAGTGCTCATTAGTGGCATCATCCATGGTAACGATCAGGTCCCAGTACTGCCCAGGTACCCATTGATGCTGGCTGCCGTCCTGATGCAACATCATCCCCGGCCAGGGTGACCGGTCACGCTGTTTACGGTGGACGCCACGTTGAGCTGCCTTCTTCACACTGCGCCAGCCCCTTGCAAGGTATTCTTCACCCACGAGTAGCTGCGCTGGCCTCCCTCTCGTTTGTACCAGGAATAGTAGTGCTTCACATTCCAGCCCCTGTGCCGATTACGATACCGATCCACCAGACGCATGACCTCGTCGACTGGAGCGCGGCGGTGCGATATCTGTGATAACCGTTTGTCGATGAGACCCTCCAGGCCCTCTTCCTCATATCGATCAATGTAGCGGCGAAATGTCCGGTCACAAACCCCTAACAATCGCGCCGCCTCCTCCTGGGTCAGACGGCTCTCCGTCCAACCCCCATAAGCTTCCTCGAATCTCATTAGTCGAGTCTCCTGTAGCCACTCTGTCCGTCTCATAAGCGCCCCTCCTCGGGGTCCTATGAGAACCGGACAGATCATGTGCTACAAGACCGGACAGTTTATGTGTTACTAACACCATGTCCGACCGGACTTGCGAGCCGGCGCATTTGTAGTAAGATCACACAACCCGAAAGAAGGTTGAACCGGAGGATGTTATGAGCAAGACGATAACCATTGACGACGACCAGGCGGGTAAAGGCCGCTCTCGCATTCCTCCCCACTATAAAAGACGGGCTATCCAGCGGGGTAAGAGATGAGTATGTCTACTATTGAAAAAGGGTTGAGAACCCAAGAAGAGGCAAAAGAAGACCTCGCCAATATTCGAAAATACTGCAAGGCAGAACTAAAAGATGATTATGAATTGGCCGACGAATTTTTTAAGAAAATACGCATCGATCCTGAGATTCTGGTCTTGTTAAAGTATAACGATGGGGCTGATTACATCCGACAATTCGGATACAACACGACACTGGCTGATCGCGCTTACGGTTCGGACTGGCTTGATCGTGAAGATTGGGACTGGCTTGATCGGGCCGAGTGGGGCTGGCTTATTCGAGACAGGTGATTGCACACATGGGTAAATCCTCGGGCTCTTTCGGCCGGTACAAGAAGGCAGTTGTTTCTCGATGTGCCGAAGTAAAAGCTGAGCAGGGGCGCGTCTCGCCAGAGATCAAAGACACCTCAGCGGCGGTGAAAAAATACATTGTGGCACTGATCCGCAAAGGCGATCTCGATGGCATTCTAACCGCCGAGAAATTTCATTTGCAGACGGAGCGAACAATTCTCGCCAACGTGGCCGAAATGAAATCCTCCCTCGACAGCGCAATCATGCAGATAGAAGCGGCTATTGCCGTAGCAAAGATCGCTTGCGATTCTGAACGGTACAAAATCCTCGCCGACGGGTACACGACGCCCAAAAATACCATTGGTGGTGTGCCGCGTGATGAGGCTAGGCAATTCTTCAAAGCACATGCCATGCGCAGCAAAAATCGACAAACAGCTCCTGCGGGAATTGACGAGCGGGAGATTCAGAATCTCCGCAACAGCGCCCTGAAAGCAGCGGAAAACTTCTATGTAAGTCGCCAGAAAAAGGCGCTCGGCATCACCTACGGTCGCGACCGCGGACCAAGCGACCACGAGCATAGCTAAATTTTCCGTTCCGCTATGGGCAAAACACTCCGTCCTCAATACTAGCGCTTTTTATGCCCGGAACTGGACAAATCTGAAAAATATCTTGGCCTGAGTTCCCTATGGTGTTGGCACTGGAAATCGAATGGCTGTCAGATCAAGGCAGGCCGCTTTGACACTTTTTCGCATCCGCACTGGCGTTCACCTAACGGACGAGAAAATATTTTTTGCTCCGCGTACTCTCTGGCCTGCGCGGGGCAATTTGATTTTCGTGGCAGGCTATCTGCCGATATACGGCCGCCAGATTCTTTACTTCAAGGATCCGACCTTTCAGCAGCGCTCAAGGATCGCGGCACCAGCCATTTCCGACCGGACTCGCGAACCGGAGCATTTGTAGTAAGATCACACAACCAAAAGAGGGTTGAACCGGAGGATGTTATGAGCAAGACGATAACCATTGACGACGACCAGGCGGCCAGTTGGGAGGAGTTTCAGAAAGAAGAGGAGTATTGGAAACTGGCCAAGAAACTAAGAATCGCCATCGGCACTGGTGATGATGAGGCCCAGGCTAAGCTCTGGCCACTGATCGGGCCGCTGCCAGCCCGTATGTTGAAGGCGGCGAAAGACCGGAGAGGTGCCGGATATATACGCGAGCGGGGTTTTGACACGTCCCTTGCCGATGAGAAATACGGGGCGGACTGGCTGGACCGTGATGACTGATTCTGTGTTGGTCGGCTGGAAAGCGCATATCCAGCACACTGCGTTTTACTGTTATACGATTCCAGAGTTAGTAGCCCGCTTCTTTTTGGTGCCGGAAGGCAAGCACATAGACCGAATCGGATTTGACATCAAAATGATAAAGTGCCGCGTAACCAGAAGCGCCGAAGGGAATGATTAACTCACGAAGTTCTGGTGCATCATCAAACGGCCTGCCGATATCAGGCTCCGTTTCCAGCAGTGCGAATTGGTGACTGATAGTTTGACCGGCGCGCACTGTCGCTTGAGGATTTTTTCCTATTAAAAACTGGCGACAGCGCTCTAGTCCTCGCGCCGCCCCTTCGGTGACAATTACTCGTGGCACTGAGGTATCTCTGTTTCTTTGTCCATACCCCAGTTATTTAACCAGTGGCGTACTTCCTGGGCAGACAGGTGTCGCCCGGTTTCCTGATAAGCTGTCCAGGACGCCAAGGCCTCTTGCTTGAAGCTCTCTCGTGCCTCTTCGCGTTCAACATAGTCGCGTATTGCTTCGCGCATGATCCAATGTGCCGAACGATGTCTCATGCCCGCCAAGTGTTGAATACGACTTTTCAACTCGTCATCAAGTTTGACTGATGTTGCCATACTGGAATTCTCATCATTACCAAGTAGTACCTTTAAGTACCATATCACCAATTCTCTCCCATTTGAAGCCAAAGTCTTTTCCTGTTAGTAACACTGAAGATGACCTACTTTCTTCATCGCATAAATCTGGTATTGTTCATTTTCGGCCGGTTGACGGTCGCTCACCAGGGCATTGTCCTCTGGCGAGGCAAGTGACGAACTATATCAGCCGGCCACTGCTTCAAGGCATTGCACTTATTATCCGAATCCGCGTAAGAAATACATTGAGCAATAGGCCAAATAAAAATATAACAAGTTGCTCAACATCGCCCCGGGGTAAAAAAGCTGCACCTCCACTGGACTGCCTGCACTGCGCTTTGATAACCGACAATGAGTATTGTCTTTGTGAGGCTACGACGCTTCGCGCTCCGTCTAGCAAAGACAATCAGCGGAAAATTTTTAAATGACCTTACAGGTGATCTCATGTTAAAAAATCCCGTTATTGTCGGCTGCCGTTAGGCGGAGTTATAACTGAATATGGTGTTTGAACATTTGAAAAAAGGCGGCGTATCGATTGGCAACAAGCGGGTGCCTCCAATCGCTCCTGTGGACACGATCACAAAGATTAATCGGTCGTCATGACTCCGCGAGAGGATACCGAAGACTATCGGCAAATTTTTCTTGATCAAGTGCCTCTTCTGGATACCCGTGCGCCAATAGAATTTTTCCAGGGCGCTTTTCCTACAGCGGTAAATCTGCCGTTGATGAATGATGAAGAGCGACACCTGGTAGGTATTCGCTACAAGGAGTCTGGCCAAGCCTCGGCGATTGAATTGGGTCATAGCCTGGTGTGTGGTGAGCTGAAACAACAACGTATCAATGCGTGGAAAGCGTTTGCCGCTGAAAACCCGCATGGATATCTGTATTGTTTTCGAGGCGGGTTGCGGTCACAAATTGTGCAGGGCTGGTTGCAGGAAGCAGGGCTAAACTACCCACTGGTAAAGGGTGGCTATAAGGCGTTGCGCCGCTTCCTGATTGAGGAGCTGTCCACTAGTCTGTCCAGGGCGGAATTGGTCTTGATCTCCGGTAAAACAGGGACTGGTAAAACCCGAGTGATTCAAGCCCTGGAGGCGTCGATTGATCTTGAAGGTCAGGCCAGGCATCGCGGTTCCAGTTTTGGACAATTGCCTGAACAGCAGCCGTCGCAAATAGATTTTGAAAATGTTATTTCCATTGAATTTCAGCAGCGTTTACTAAGCTTTTCGACGGTATTTCTCGAAGATGAAGGCCGGCTGATCGGTCGTCTCTCTTTGCCGGCCATGTTGCTAGAGCGCATGCAGCAAGCGCCCATGATGGTTGTGGAGGAAACCGTCGCCAGCCGGGTTAACGTCGTAATTGAAGACTATGTGATGGACCTGGGCCGCCGCTACCAGAGCTCTTATGGTGAGGAGGGTTTAGCTCGCCATGAACACAATCTCCGCGCCAGCCTTGAGAGAATTCGCAAACGCCTGGGGGGCGTTTTATACCAGGAGATTGATCAACTGCTAGTGGATGCATTTTCACAGCAGCGGCGCACTGCCAGCCTTGAGCTTCACCGGGCCTGGATAGAAGCTCTCTTGGTCAAATACTATGACCCCATGTACGAGTATCAGTTGTCAAAGCGTGATGGCAAAGTACTTGCAGCCGGGTCGCGAGCGGAAGTGACTGAGCGGGCACAGCAACTGTTGCAGGGGCGATGTTGAACACGGCTAATTGGCAGCGCGACCTGGTGCTGGTAGGTGGCGGTCACGCGCATGCTCTCATCCTGAAAATGATGGCCATGAGGCCGCGACCGGGTGTAAGAACAACCCTGGTTAGCCTGGCTGACAATACGCCCTATTCGGGGATGCTACCCGGGCTTGTTGCGGGACACTACAACTATTCACAAGTCCATATTGATTTGCGGCGCCTTTGCGCTGGATTAGGGGTGCGTTTTATAACCGGGCGAGTCAATGGCATTGATCTTCCACGTCAGGAAATCAGCTTGTCCGGGCGGCCAGCGCTCGCCTTTGACGCGGTATCTTTTGCAATTGGCTCTCAGCCAGATTTGGAGCAAATACCAGGCGCCAGGGAGTATGCCGTGCCGGTGAAGCCGGTGCATGATTTTTATCAGCGCTGGCAGAACGTGAGGGAGAATCTCAAAGGGAGCGACAAAATTGTACTTGTTGGTGGCGGTGCCAGCAGTGTCGAACTGGCACTGGCAATAGCGTATAAACTGGCTGGCCGTGAAATAGGTATTACCTTGATTTGTGGCAGGCGACTGCTGGATGGGTATGCCGAATCTACCCGCGCACGAGTCCTTCAGTATTGTCGGCAGGCATCTATTACGGTGTCGGAAGCGGACCCTGTGGTCCGTGTCAGTGACGGGACGCTGACTACGGGTACAGGTGTAGACATCGAATTTGATCAATTGTTTTGGTGCACCTCGGCGGTCGCTGAAACCTGGTTGGCTGAGAGTGAATTGCAGTGTGACACGCAAGGTTTTTTGCAGGTTCGAGATACTTTGCAGTTGCTCGATCACGACAATATTTTTGCCGCTGGAGATATTGCGACTCAGGTTTCAAGTCCCAGCCCCAAGGCTGGTGTGTATGCAGTGCGTCAGGCACCGTATTTGGCACACAACTTGTCGGCCTTTTTTGCGGGCAGTGATATGCGCTGTTACACACCACAAGATAACTTTCTCTCACTGTTGTCTGTTGGAGATAAAACTGCGGTTGCTGAAAAAAGCTGGCTCAAAGTTCATGGCAGTTGGGTATGGGGCCTCAAAAATTATATCGACTGTAAATTTATGTTGCAGTTCAACGAATTGCCCGCCCAAATGCCGCAGGCAAATACGGCAACAGCACCGATGCACTGCGGTGGTTGTGGCGCGAAGGTTCCCGGGGGGATTCTCCGAACAGTATTGGTTGAGCTCGGTCAGCGTTATCCATTCATCATCAATATTGAAGAATTAGCGGACGATGCAGCGGCGATTCGGCTTCCCGCTGAAAGTACCTTGTGGCAGAGCGTCGATGTGTTGAGACAGTTTGTCGACGACCCCTGGCTAATGGGACGGATTACCGCCTTACATGCACTGAGTGATTTGTACGCGATGGGAGCAATGCCTCATTCACTGTTGGCACACATCACATTGCCCTATAGCTCGCCTGAAATACAGGCTCGGGACCTATTGCAGATCATGGATGGAGCATTGCACGAGCTTGCGCAGGAAAGTACTCGACTGATTGGCGGACATACATTGGAAGGTCCAGAGTTGTCGGTGGGTTTCACCGTTAACGGGCTTGTCCAGGCCACAGCTTTTTCGAAAAATCAGTTAGCAGAGGGAGATCAGCTAATCCTGTGCAAACCTCTGGGCACAGGGGTTTTATTTGCAGCCCAGCAGCAGGGCTTGGCTGAGGGTTCCTGGATTACTGCAGCGTTAGAGAGCATGCTGCTGAGTAATCAATATGCCTCTGCGATTGCCTTGCAGCACAACCTGGTTGCCGCGACTGATATCACTGGATTTGGTTTGTTAGGGCATTTAGGGGAAATGCTTTTAGACGGCACTTTGCAAGCGGAGCTGTGGCTGAGCGAGGTACCCCTGCTGGACGGCGTGACCGCTTGCTATCACCGTGCCATCGAGAGTACCTTGCAGGCAGGGAACATTGCACATGTACGCCATTGTCTGGCGGAAGGTCTCGATGTATCCGCGAGTGAGCTGCAACCGCTATTTGATCCGCAGACCAGCGGAGGTTTGTTATTGGCAGTTCCAGAAAGCGCAGTGAACTCTGTGCTGTTCGCCTTGCGGTCTGCCGCTTATCCGCAAGCCACTGCTATTGGGCGCGTTAAATCCAGAGGCAGCGACTCGCCAACAATACGGATACAGGCTTGAAACATTCCCAGTGATCTTGTTAGAGCTGCCATTATGGTGGTGGCTGCAAATCTGTGCCCAGAACCCCGTTGCCCTGAGTGCAGTTGCAGCCGTCGATAAACAAAGAAGAGAATAAATGACAGAGAACCAGGTTACACCCGGTCAGTATCGGCACTATAAAGGCGGTGAGTATCAGGTTATTGATACCGCTATTCACAGTGAGACTGAGGAGCAATTGGTGATTTACCGACCGCTCTACGGGGAAGGGCGCCTGTGGGCCAGGCCCTTGTCGATGTTTTTGGAGACCGTAGTTTTTGCGGGCGAAGAGACACCGCGATTTAGTTTGATAGCATCTGACGATGAGACGGTTTAATCTCGGCACCAAAAGCACATACCACTGTCCAATGCAGTAGTTCTTTTTACCCCGAGGATACACATGCCACCAACGCGCTTTCTATCGATTTTCTTCGCGCTGCTCGTTAGTCATTCTGCGCTAACGCTCGCCGACTATAGCCAGCATCCGCAAGCTCCAGCGGTTGTTGCTACACTTGTGGAAGAACACGGATTCTCCCCTGAGCAAGCAAATGAATTGTTATCGCACGCCAGCACCGAACAAAAAATCCTGGATAGCATGGCCAATGCTGCAGAGAAAACCAGAACATGGACTGCATATCGAGACGGTTTTCTTTCTGACTGGAGAATTAAAGCAGGCCGTGCGTTTCTGAAAGAGCACGCTGAAGTTCTTCAACGTGTGGAACAAATCTATGGCGTGCCGAAAGAAATTGTTACCGCAATAATTGGCGTCGAGACAAATTACGGCAGCTATACCGGAAAGGCAAATGTGCTAAATGCCCTCGCCACACTGGCGTTTGAACACCCCTCCCGGTCGAAGTTTTTTACCTCCGAGCTGATCGAGTACCTGGTGTTGTGCCGTGAGCAGGGCTGGGCGGCTCAGGATATGCTCGGTTCCTACGCGGGTGCGTTGGGAATGTCCCAGTTTATGCCTTCCAACTATCGAAAATTGGCAGTCGATTATGATCAAAACGGAACGGTTGATCTGTTCGCGGTAGAAGATGCGATAGCGAGTGTCGCCAATTATTTCCAGAGTCATGGCTGGGCTCCCGGAGAGGCAGTTGCGTTCCCCGCCACAGCCGACAATCAGGCAGATTTTTCCCTGGTTGACAACGGCATTAAACCCACTTCCAGCATCGCGGCGGTGCGCGCCGCAGGCTTCAAATTTGAGTATGAAGCCGACGCCGATACCCCTGCGCGTATTGTGCGCTTCAACGATGAAGACGGCGACAAGTTGTGGTTGTGCTTAAACAATTTCTACGTGATTAGTCGCTACAATCCTCGCACTAAATACGCGATGGCCGTGTTTCTGCTGAGCGAAATGTTGACAGACTAGCTATTCCAGGATCAATACCTTCGTGTAGATGGCGGGGCCGGTATTGAATCAATGGATAACTATTTGTTTTTAATAGTTTTACTCGGTTTTCAATTTGCTTTGGTGACTACGGTGTCCGTGGCCCTAACACAAATGAAGGTGTACAGAGTAAACACATAAACAGAAAGATTCGGCACACGATTGATAAAGAATATTTTATTGCG
>CAXAKH010000053.1:0-26201 GCA_963969325.1 Lycopodina hypogea | reverse complement strand
GGTCGGGCTGGTGTGTTGGGTATATTCCTGGAGTGGTGAGGGTCGGGCTGGTGAGTTGGGTATATTCCTGGGGTGGTGGGGGTCGGGCTGGTGTGTTGGGTATATTCCTGGGGTGGTGAGGGTCGGGCTGGTGTGTTGGGTATATTCCTGGGGTGGTGGGGGTCGGGCTGGTGTGTTGGGTATATTCATGGGGTGGTGGGGGTCGGGCTGGTGAGTTGAGTATATTCCTGGGGTGGTGGGGGTCGGGCTGGTGTGTTGGGTGTATTCCTGGGGTGGTGGGGGTAGGGCTGGTGAGTTGGGTATATTCCTGGGGTGGTGAGGGTCGGGCTGGGTGTGTTGGGTATATTCCTGGGGTGGTGAGGGTCGGGCTGGTGTGTTGGGTATATTCCTGGGGTGGTGAGGGTCGGGCTGGTGTGTTGGGTATATTCCTGGGGTGGTGAGGGTCAAGCTGGTGAGTTGGGTATATTCCTGGGGTGGTGGGGGTCGGGATGGAGAGTTGGGTATATTACTGGGGTGGTGAGGGTCGGGCTGGTGAGTTGGGTATATACCTGGGGTGGTGGGGGTCAGGCTGGTGTGTTTGGGTATATTCCTGGGGTGGTGAGGGTCGGGCTGGTGTGTTGGGTATATTCCTGGGGTGGTGAGGGTCGGGCTGGTGAGTTGGGTATATTCCTGGGGTGGTGAGGGTCGGGCTGGTGTGTTGGGTATATTCCTGGGGTGGTGGGGGTAGGGCTGGTGAGCTGGGTGTATTCCTGGGGTGGTGGGGGTAGGGCTGGTGAGTTGGGTATATTCCTGGGGTGGTGGGGGTCAGGCTGGTGTGTTGGGTATATTCCTGGGGTGGTGAGGGTCGGGCTGGTGTGTTGGGTATATTCCTGGGGTGGTGGGGTCGGGCTGGTGTGTTGGGTATATTCCTGGGGTGGTGGGGGTCGGGCTGGTGAGTTGAGTATATTTCTGGGGTGGTGGGGGTCGGGCTGGTGTGTTGGGTGTATTCCTGGGGTGGTGGGGGTAGGGCTGGTGAGTTGGGTATATTCCTGGGGTGGTGAGGGTCGGGCTGGTGTGTTGGGTATATTCCTGGGGTGGTGAGGGTCGGGCTGGTGTGTTGGGTATATTCCTGGGGTGGTGAGGGTCGGGCTGGTGTGTTGGGTATATTCCTGGGGTGGTGAGGGTCAAGCTGGTGAGTTGGGTATATTCCTGGGGTGGTGGGGGTCGGGATGGAGAGTTGGGTATATTCCCTGGGGTGGTGAGGGTCGGGCTGGTGAGTTGGGTATATACCTGGGGTGGTGGGGGTCAGGCTGGTGTGTTTGGGTATATTCCTGGGGTGGTGAGGGTCGGGCTGGTGTGTTGGGTATATTCCTGGGGTGGTGAGGGTCGGGCTGGTGAGTTGGGTATATTCCTGGGGTGGTGAGGGTCGGGCTGGTGTGTTGGGGTATATTCCTGGGGTGGTGAGGGTCGGGCTGGTGAGTTGGGTATATTCCTGGGGTGGTGGGGGTCGGGCTGGTGTGTTGGGTATATTCCTGGGGTGGTGAGGGTCGGGCTGGTGTGTTGGGTATATTCCTGGGGTGGTGGGGGTCGGGCTGGTGTGTTGGGTATATTCCTGGGGTGGTGGGGGTCGGGCTGGTGAGTTGGGTATATTCCTGGGGTGGTGGGGGTCGGGCTGGTGTGTTGGGTGTATTCCTGGGGTGGTGAGGGTCGGGCTGGTGTGTTGGGTATATTCTTGGGGTGGTGGGGGTAGGGCTGGTGAGCTGGGTGTATTCCTGGGGTGGTGGGGGTAGGGCTGGTGAGTTGGGTATATTCCTGGGGTGGTGGGGGTCAGGCTGGTGTGTTGGGTATATTCCTGGGGTGGTGGGGGTCAGGCTGGTGAGTTGGGTATATTCCCGGGGTGGTGAGGGTCAGGCTGGTGAGTTGGGTATATTCCTGGGGTGGTGAGGGTCGGGATGGTGAGTTGGGTATATTCCTGGGGTGGTGGGGGTCGGGCTGGTGAGTTGGGTATATTCCTGGGGTGTTGAGGGTCAGGCTGGTGAGTTGGGTATATTCCTGGGGTGGTGGGGGTCGGGCTGGTGGGTTGGGTATATTCCTGGGGTGGTGGGGGTCAGGCTGGTGAGTTGGGTATATTCCTGGGGTGGTGAGGGTCGGGATGGTGAGTTGGGTATATTCCTGGGGTGGTGGGGGTCGGGCTGGTGAGTTGGGTATATTCCTGGGGTGGTGAGGGTCAGGCTGGTGAGTTGGGTATATTCCTGGGGTGGTGGGGGTCGGGCTGGTGAGTTGGGTATATTCTGGGGTGGTGGGGGTCGGGCTGGTGAGTTGGGTATATTCCTGGGGTGGTGGGGGTCGGGCTGGTGAGTTGGGTATATTCCTGGGGTGGTGAGGGTCAGGCTGGTGAGTTGGGTATATTCCTGGGGTGGTGGGGGTCGGGCTGGTGAGTTGGGTATATTCCTGGGGTGGTGAGGGTCCGGCTGGTGTGTTGGGTATATTCCTGGGGTGGTGGGGGTCGGGCTGGTGAGTTGGGTATATTCCTGGGGTGGTGAGGGTCGGGCTGGTGTGTTGGGTATATTCCTGGGGTGGTGAGGGTCAGGCTGGTGTGTTGGGTATATTCCTGGGGTGGTGAGGGTCAGGCTGGTGTGTTTGGGTATATTCCTGGGGTGGTGAGGGTCGGGCTGGTGTGTTGGGTATATTCCTGGGGTGGTGGGGGTCGGGCTGGTGAGTTGGGTATATTCCTGGGGTGGTGAGGGTCGGGCAGGTGAGTTGGGTCTATTCCTGGGGTGGTGAGGGTCGGGCTGGTGTTTTGGGTATATTCCTAGGGTGGTGAGGGTCGGGCTGGTGAGTTGGGTATATTCCTGGGGTGGTGAGGGTCGGGCTGGTGTGTTGGGTATATTCCTGGGGTGGTGAGGGTCGGGCTGGTGAGTTGGGTATATTCCTGGGGTGGTGAGGGTCGGGCTGGTGTGTTGGGTATATTCCTGGGGTGTTGGGGGTCGGGCAGGTGAGTTGGGTATATTCCCGGGGTGGTGAGGGTCGGGCTGGTGAGTTGGGTATATTCCTAGGGTGGTGAGGGTCGGGCTGGTGAGTTGGGTATATTCCTGGGGTGGTGAGGGTCGGGCTGGTGTGTTGGGTATATTCCTGGGGTGGTGGGGGTCGGGCAGGTGAGTTGGGTATATTCCTGGGGTGGTGAGGGTCGGGCTGGTGAGTTGGGTATATTCCTAGGGTGGTGAGGGTCGGGCTGGTGAGTTGGGTATATTCCTGGGGTGGTGAGGGTCGGGCTGGTGTGTTGGGTATATTCCTGGGGTGGTGGGGGTCAGGCTGGTGGGTTGGGTATATTCCTGGGGTGGTGAGGGTCGGGCAGGTGTGTTGGGTATATTCCTAGGGTGGTGAGGGTCGGGCTGGTGAGTTGGGTATATTCCTGGGGTGGTGAGGGTCGGGCTGGTGTGTTGGGTATATTCCTGGGGTGGTGGTGGTCGGGCTGGTGAGTTGGGTATATTCCTGGGGTGGTGGGGGTCGGGCTTGTGAGTTGGGTATATTCCTGGGGTGGTGAGGGTCGGGCTGGTGTGTTGGGTATATTCCTGGGGTGGTGGGGGTCAGGCTGGTGTGTTGGGTATATTCCTGGGGTGGTGAGGGTCGGGCAGGTGAGTTGGGTATATTCCTGGGGTGGTGAGGGTCGGGCTGGTGAGTTGGGTATATTCCTGGGGTGGTGAGGGTCGGGCTGGTGTGTTGGGTATATTCCTGGGGTGGTGGTGGTCGGGCTGGTGAGTTGGGTATATTCCTGGGGTGGTGGGGGTCGGGCTGGTGTGTTGGGTATATTCCTGGGGTGGTGGGGGTCTGGCTGGTGTGATGGGTATATTCCTGGGGTGGTGAAGGTCGGGCTGGTGTGTTGGGTATATTCCTGGGGTGGTGGGGGTCGGGCTGGTGTGATGGGTATATTCCTGGGGTGGTGAGGGTCGGGCTGGTGTGATGGGTATATTCCTGGGGTGGTGAGGGTCGGGCTGGTGAGTTGGGTATATTCCTGGGTGGTGAGGGTCGGGCAGGTGAGTTGGGTATATTCCTGGGGTGGTGAGGGTCGGGCTGGTGAGTTGGGTATATTCCTGGGGTGGTGAGGGTCGGGCTGGTGTGTTGGGTATATTCCTGGGGTGGTGGGGGTCAGGATGGTGTGTTGGGTATATTCCTGGGGTGGTGAGGGTCGGGCTGGTGTGTTGGGTATATTCCTGGGGTGGTGGGGGTCAGGCTGGTGTGTTGGGTATATTCCTGGGGTGGTGAGGGTCGGGCTGGTGTGTTGGGTATATTCCTGGGGTGGTGGGGGTCAGGCTGGTGTGTTGGGTATATTCCTGGGGTGGTGAGGGTCGGGCAGGTGAGTTGGGTATATTCCTGGGGTGGTCAGGGTCGGGCTGGTGTGTTGGGTATATTCCTGGGGGTGGTGGGGGTCGGGCTGGTGTGTTGGTTATATTCCTGGGGTGGTGGGGGTCGGGCTGGTGAGTTGGGTATATTCCTGGGGTGGTGAGGGTCGGGCTGGTGTGTTGGGTATATTCCTGGGGTGGTGAGGGTCGGGCTGGTGAGTTTGGTATATTCCTGGGGTGGTGAGGGTCGGGCTGGTGTGTTGGGTATATTCCTGGGGTGGTGGGGGTCAGGCTGGTGTGTTGGGTATATTCCTGGGGTGGTGAGGGTCGGGCAGGTTAGTTGGGTATATTCCTGGGGTGGTGAGGGTCGGGCTGGTGAGTTGGGTATATTCCTGGGGTGGTGAGGGTCGGGCTGGTGTGTTGGGTATATTCCTGGGGTGGTGAGGGTCGGGCTGGTGTGTTGGGTATATTCCTGGGGTGGTGAGGGTCGGCAGGTGAGTTGGGTATATCCCTGGGGTGGTGGGGGTCGGGCTGGTGAGTTGGGTATATCCTGGGGTGGTGAGGGTCGGGCTGGTGTGTTGGGTATATTCCTGGGGTGGTGGGGGTCAGGCTGGTGTGTTGGGTATATTCCTGGGTGGTGAGGGTCGGGCAGGTGAGTTGGGTATATTCCTGGGGTGGTGAGGGTCGGGCTGGTGAGTTGGGTATATTCCTGGGGTGGTGAGGGTCGGGGCTGGTGTGTTGGGTATATTCCTGGGGTGGTGGTGGTCGGGCTGGTGAGTTGGGTATATTCCTGGGGTGGTGGGGGTCGGGCTGGTGTGTTGATATATATTCCTGGGGTGGTGAGGGTCGGGCTGGTGAGTTGGTATATTCCTGGGGTGGTGAGGGTCGGGCAGGTGAGTTGGGTATATTCCTGGGATGGTGAGGGTCGGGCTGGTGAGTTGGGTATAGTCCTGGGGTGGCGGGGGGTCGGGCTGGTGAGTTGGGTATATTCCTGGGGTGGTGAGGGTCGGGCTGGTGAGTTGGGTATATTCCTGGGGTGGTGAGGGTCGGGCTGGTGAGTTGGGTATATTCCTGGGGTGGTGGGGGTAGGGCTGGTGTGTTGGGTATATTCCTGGGGTGGTGGGGGTCGGGCTGGTGTGTTGGGTATATTCCTGGGGTGGTGGGGGTCGGGCAGGTGAGTTGGGTATATTCCTGGGGTGGTGGGGGTCGGGCTGGTGAGTTGGGTATATTCCTGGGGTGGTGGGGGTCGGGCTGGTGAGTTGGGTATATTCCTGGGGTGGTGGGGGTCGGGCTGGTGAGTTGGGTATATTCCTGGGGTGGTGAGGGTCGGGCTGGTGAGTTGGGTATATTCCTGGGGTGGTGGGGGTAGGGCTGGTGTGTTGGGTATATTCCTGGGGTGGTGGGGGTCGGGCTGGTGAGTTGGGTATATTCCTGGGGTGGTGAGGGTCAGGCTGGTGTGTTGGGTATATTCCTGGGGTGGTGGGGTCAGGCTGGTGTGTTGGGTATATTCCTGGGGTGGTGAGGGTCGGGCAGGTGTGTTGGGTATATTCCTGGGGTGGTGGGGGTCGGGCTGGTGTGTTGGGTATATTCCTGGGGTGGTGGGGTCGGGCTGGTGAGTTGGGTATATTCCTGGGGTGGTGAGGGTCGGGCTGGTGAGTTGGGTATATTCCTGGGGTGGTGGGGGTCGGGCTGGTGTGTTGGGTATATTCCTGGGGTGGTGGGGGTCAGGCTGGTGTGTTGGGTATATTCCTGGGGTGGTGAGGGTCGGGCTGGTGAGTTGGGTATATTCCTGGGGTGGTGAGGGTCGGGCAGGTGAGTTGGGTATATTCCTGGGGTTGGTGAGGGTCGGGCTGGGTGTGTTGGGTATATTCCTGGGGTGGTGAGGGTCGGGCTGGTGAGTTGGGTATATTCCTGGGGTGGTGAGGGTCGGGCTGGTGAGTTGGGTATATACCTGGGGTGGTGGGGGTCAGGCTGGTGAGTTGGGTATATTCCTGGGGTGGTGAGGGTCGGGCTGGTGAGCTGGGTGTATTCCTGGGGTGGTGAGGGTCGGGCAGGTGAGTTGGGTATATCCCTGGGGTGGTGGGGGTCGGGCTGGTGAGTTGGGTATATTCCTGGGGTGGTGAGGGTCGGGCTGGTGTGTTGGGTATATTCCTGGGGTGGTGGGGGTCAGGCTGGTGTGTTGGGTATATTCCTGGGGTGGTGAGGGTCGGGCAGGTGAGTTGGGTATATTCCTGGGGTGGTGGGGGTCAGGCTGGTGTGTTGGGTATATTCCTGGGGTGGTGAGGGTCGGGCAGGTGTGTTGGGTATATTCCTGGGGTGGTGGGGGTCGGGCTGGTGTGTTGGGTATATTCCTGGGGTGGTGGGGGTCGGGCTGGTGAGTTGGGTATATTCCTGGGGTGGTGAGGGTCGGGCTGGTGAGTTGGGTATATTCCTGGGGTGGTGAGGGTCGGGCAGGTGAGTTGGGTATATTCCTGGGGTGGTGAGGGCCGGGCTGGTGTGTTGGGTATATTCCTGGGGTGGTGGGGGTCGGGCAGGTGAGTTGGGTATATTCCTGGGGTGGTGAGGGTCAGGCTGGTGTGTTGGGTATATTCCTGGGGTGGTGAGGGTCGGGCTGGTGAGTTGGGTATATTCCTGGGGTGGTGAGGGTCGGGCTGGTGTGTTGGGTATATTCCTGGGGTGGTGGGGGTCGGGCAGGTGAGTTGGGTATATTCCTGGGGTGGTGAGGGTCGGACTGGTGAGTTGGGTATATTCCTAGGGTGGTGAGGGTCGGGCTGGTGAGTTGGGTATATTTCTGGGGTGGTGAGGGTCGGGCTGGTGTGTTGGGTATATTCCTGGGGTGGTGGGGGTCAGGCTGGTGTGTTGGGTATATTCCTGGGGTGGTGAGGGTCGGGCAGGTGTGTTGGGTATATTCCTGGGGTGGTGGGGGTCGGGCTGGTGTGTTGGGTATATTCCTGGGGTGGTGAGGGTCGGGGCAGGTGAGTTGGGTATATTCCTGGGGTGGTGAGGGTCGGGCTGGTGAGTTGGGTATATTCCTGGGGTGGTGAGGGTCGGGCTGGTGTGTTGGGTATATTCCTGGGGTGGTGGTGGTCGGGCTGGTGAGTTGGGTATATTCCTGGGGTGGTGGGGGTCGGGCTGGTGTGTTGGGTATATTCCTGGGGTGGTGGGGGTCTGGCTGGTGTGATGGGTATATTCCTGGGGTGGTGAAGGTCGGGCTGGTGTGTTGGGTATATTCCTGGGGTGGTGAGGGTCGGGCTGGTGTGTTGGGTATATTCCTGGGGTGGTGGGGGTCGGGCTGGTGTGTTGGGTATATTCCTGGGGTGTTGGGGGTCGGGCAGGTGAGTTGGGTATATTCCCGGGGTGGTGAGGGTCGGGCTGGTGAGTTGGGTATATTCCTAGGGTGGTGAGGGTCGGGCTGGTGAGTTGGGTATATTCCTGGGGTGGTGAGGGTCGGGCTGGTGTGTTGGGTATATTCCTGGGGTGGTGGGGTTCGGGCAGGTGAGTTGGGTATATTCCTGGGGTGGTGAGGGTCGGGCTGGTGAGTTGGGTATATTCCTAGGGTGGTGAGGGTCGGGCTGGTGAGTTGGGTATATTCCTGGGGTGGTGAGGGTCGGGCTGGTGTGTTGGGTATATTCCTGGGGTGGTGGGGGTCAGGCTGGTGGGTTGGGTATATTCCTGGGGTGGTGAGGGTCGGGCAGGTGTGTTGGGTATATTCCTAGGGTGGTGAGGGTCGGGCTGGTGAGTTGGGTATATTCCTGGGGTGGTGAGGGTCGGGCTGGTGTGTTGGGTATATTCCTGGGGTGGTGGTGGTCGGGCTGGTGAGTTGGGTATATTCCTGGGGTGGTGGGGGTCGGGCTGGTGAGTTGGGTATATTCCTGGGGTGGTGAGGGTCGGGCTGGTGTGTTGGGTATATTCCTGGGGTGGTGAGGGTCGGGCAGGTGATTTGGGTATATTCCTGGGGTGGTGGGGGTCGAGCTGGTGTGTTGGGTATATTCCTGGGGTGGTGAGGGTCGGGCTGGTGTGTTGGGTATATTCCTGGGGTGGTGGTGGTCGGGCTGGTGAGTTGGGTATATTCCTGGGGTGGTGGGGGTCGGGCTGGTGTGTTGGGTATATTCCTGGGGTGGTGGGGGTCGGGCTGGTGAGTTGGGTATATTCCTGGGGTGGTGGGGGTCGGGCTGGTGTGTTGGGTATATTCCTGGAGTGGTGGGGGTCTGGCTGGTGTGTTGGGTATATTCCTCGGGTGGTGAAGGTCGGGCTGGTGTGTTGGGTATATTCCTGGGGTGGTTGGGGTCGGGCTGGTGTGATGCGTATATTCCTGGGGTGGTGAGGGTCGGGCTGGTGTGTTGGGTATATTCCTGGGGTGGTGAGGGTCGGGCTGGTGAGTTGGGTATATTCCTGGGGTGGTGAGGGTCGGGCAGGTGAGTTGGGTATATTCCTGGGGTGGTGAGGGTCGGGCTGGTGAGTTGGGTATATTCCTGGGGTGGTGAGGGTCGGGCTGGTGTGTTGGGTATATTCCTGGGGTGGTGGGGGTCAGGCTGGTGTGTTGGGTATATTCCTGGGGTGGTGAGGGTCGGGCTGGTGTGTTGGGTATATTCCTGGGGTGGTGGGGGTCAGGCTGGTGTGTTGGGTATATTCCTGGGGTGGTGAGGGTCGGGCAGGTGAGTTGGGTATATTCCTGGGGTGGTCAGGGTCGGGCTGGTGTGTTGGGTATATTCCTGGGGTGGTGGGGGTCGGGCTGGTGTGTTGGTTATATTCCTGGGGTGGTGGGGGTCGGGCTGGTGAGTTGGGTATATTCCTGGGGTGGTGAGGGTCGGGCTGGTGTGTTGGGTATATTCCTGGGGTGGTGAGGGTCGGGCTGGTGAGTTTGGTATATTCCTGGGGTGGTGAGGGTCGGGCTGGTGTGTTGGGTATATTCCTGGGGTGGTGGGGGTCAGGCTGGTGTGTTGGGTATATTCCTGGGGTGGTGAGGGTCGGGCAGGTTAGTTGGGTATATTCCTGGGGTGGTGAGGGTCGGGCTGGTGAGTTGGGTATATTCCTGGGGTGGTGAGGGTCGGGCTGGTGTGTTGGGTATATTCCTGGGGTGGTGAGGGTCGGGCTGGTGTGTTGGGTATATTCCTGGGGTGGTGAGGGTCGGGCAGGTGAGTTGGGTATATCCCTGGGGTGGTGGGGGTCGGGCTGGTGAGTTGGGTATATTCCTGGGGTGGTGAGGGTCGGGCTGGTGTGTTGGGTATATTCCTGGGGTGGTGGGGGTCGGGCTGGTGAGTTGGGTATATTCCTGGGGTGGTGAGGGTCGGGCTGGTGAGTTGGGTATATTCCTGGGGTGGTGAGGGTCGGGCAGGTGAGTTGGGTATATTTCCTGGGGTGGTGGGGGTCAGGCTGGTGTGTTGGGTATATTCCTGGGGGTGGTGAGGGTCGGGCAGGTGTGTTGGGTATATTCCTGGGGTGGTGGGGGTCGGGCTGGTGTGTTGGGTATATTCCTGGGGTGGTGGGGGTCGGGCTGGTGAGTTGGGTATATTCCTGGGGTGGTGAGGGTCGGGCTGGTGAGTTGGGTATATTCCTGGGGTGGTGAGGGTCGGGCAGGTGAGTTGGGTATATTCCTGGGGTGGTGAGGGCCGGGCTGGTGTGTTGGGTATATTCCTGGGGTGGTGGGGGTCGGGCAGGTGAGTTGGGTATATTCCTGGGGTGGTGAGGGTCGGGCTGGTGAATTGGGTATATTCCTAGGGTGGTGAGGGTCGGGCTGGTGAGTTGGGTATATTCCTGGGGTGGTGAGGGTCGGGCTGGTGTGTTGGGTATATTCCTGGGGTGGTGGGGGTCGGGCAGGTGAGTTGGGTATATTCCTGGGGTGGTGAGGGTCGGACTGGTGAGTTGGGTATATTCCTAGGGTGGTGAGGGTCGGGCTGGTGAGTTGGGTATATTTCTGGGGTGGTGAGGGTCGGGCTGGTGTGTTGGGTATATTCCTGGGGTGGTGGGGTCAGGCTGGTGTGTTGGGTATATTCCTGGGGTGGTGAGGGTCGGGCTGGTGTGTTGGGTATATTCCTGGGGTGGTGGGGGTCAGGCTGGTGTGTTGGGTATATTCCTGGGGTGGTGAGGGTCGGGCAGGTGAGTTGGGTATATTCCTGGGGTGGTGAGGGTCGGGCTGGTGAGTTGGGTATATTCCTGGGGTGGTGAGGGTCGGGCTGGTGTGTTGGGTATATTCCTGGGGTGGTGGTGGTCGGGCTGGTGAGTTGGGTATATTCCTGGGGTGGTGGGGGTCGAGCTGGTGTGTTGGGTATATTCCTGGGGGTGGTGGGGGTCGGGCTGGTCTGTTCAGTATATTCCTGGGGTGGTGAGGGTCGGGCTGGTGTGTTGGGTATATTCCTGGGGTGGTGGGGGTCGAGCTGGTGTGTTGGGTATATTCCTGGGGTGGTGAGGGTCGGGCTGGTGTGTTGGGTATATTCCTGGGGTGGTGGGGGTAGGGCTGGTGTGTTGGGTATATTCCTGGGGTGGTGGGGGTCGGGCTGGTGTGTTGGGTATATTCCTGGGGTGGTGGGGGTCGGGCTGGTGTGTTGGGTATATTCCTGGGTGGTCAGGGTCGGGCTGGTGTGTTGGGTATATTCCTGGGGTGGTGGGGGTCGGGCTGGTGTGTTGGTTATATTCCTGGGGTGGTGGGGGTCGGGCTGGTGAGTTGGGTATATTCCTGGGGTGGTGAGGGTCGGGCTGGTGTGTTGGGTATATTCCTGGGGTGGTGAGGGTCGGGCTGGTGAGTTTGGTATATTCCTGGGGTGGTGAGGGTCGGGCTGGTGTGTTGGGTATATTCCTGGGGTGGTGGGGGTCAGGCTGGTGTGTTGGGTATATTCCTGGGGTGGTGAGGGTCGGGCAGGTTAGTTGGGTATATTCCTGGGGTGGTGAGGGTCGGGCTGGTGAGTTGGGTATATTCCTGGGGTGGTGAGGGTCGGGCTGGTGTGTTGGGTATATTCCTGGGGTGGTGAGGGTCGGGCTGGTGTGTTGGGTATATTCCTGGGGTGGTGAGGGTCGTGCAGGTGAGTTGGGTATATCCCTGGGGTGGTGGGGGTCGGGCTGGTGAGTTGGGTATATTCCTGGGGTGGTGAGGGTCGGGCTGGTGTGTTGGGTATATTCCTGGGGTGGTGGGGGTCAGGCTGGTGTGTTGGGTATATTCCTGGGGTGGTGAGGGTCGGGCAGGTGAGTTGGGTATATTCCTGGGGTGGTGAGGGTCGGGCTGGTGAGTTGGGTATATTCCTGGGGTGGTGAGGGTCGGGCTGGTGTGTTGGGTATATTCCTGGGGTGGTGGTGGTCGGGCTGGTGAGTTGGGTATATTCCTGGGGTGGTGGGGGTCGGGCTGGTGTGTTGATGTATATTCCTGGGGTGGTGAGGGTCGGGCTGGTGAGTTGGGTATATTCCTGGGGTGGTGAGGGTCGGGCAGGTGAGTTGGGTATATTCCTGGGGTGGTGAGGGTCGGGCTGGTGAGTTGGGTATAGTCCTGGGGTGGCGGGGGTCGGGCTGGTGAGTTGGGTATATTCCTGGGGTGGTGAGGGTCGGGCTGGTGAGTTGGGTATATTCCTGGGGTGGTGAGGGTCGGGCTGGTGAGTTGGGTATATTCCTGGGGTGGTGGGGATAGGGCTGGTGTGTTGGGTATATTCCTGGGGTGGTGGGGGTCGGGCTGGTGTGTTGGGTATATTCCTGGGGTGGTGGGGGTCGGGCAGGTGAGTTGGGTATATTCCTGGGGTGGTGGGGGTCGGGCTGGTGAGTTGGGTATATTCCTGGGGTGGTGGGGGTCGGGCTGGTGAGTTGGGTATATTCCTGGGGTGGTGGGGGTCGGGCTGGTGAGTTGGGTATATTCCTGGGGTGGTGAGGGTCGGGCTGGTGAGTTGGGTATATTCCTGGGGTGGTGGGGGTAGGGCTGGTGTGTTGGGTATATTCCTGGGGTGGTGGGGGTCGGGCTGGTGAGTTGGGTATATTCCTGGGGTGGTGAGGGTCAGGCTGGTGTGTTGGGTATATTCCTGGGGTGGTGGGGGTCAGGCTGGTGTGTTGGGTATATTCCTGGGGTGGTGAGGGTCGGGCAGGTGTGTTGGGTATATTCCTGGGGTGGTGGGGGTCGGGCTGGTGTGTTGGGTATATTCCTGGGGTGGTGGGGGTCGGGCTGGTGAGTTGGGTATATTCCTGGGGTGGTGAGGGTCGGGCTGGTGAGTTGGGTATATTCCTGGGGTGGTGAGGGTCGGGCAGGTGAGTTGGGTATATTCCTGGGGTGGTGGGGGTCAGGCTGGTGTGTTGGGTATATTCCTGGGGTGGTGAGGGTCGGGCAGGTGTGTTGGGTATATTCCTGGGGTGGTGGGGGTCGGGCTGGTGTGTTGGGTATATTCCTGGGGTGGTGGGGGTCGGGCTGGTGAGTTGGGTATATTCCTGGGGTGGTGAGGGTCGGGCTGGTGAGTTGGGTATATTCCTGGGGTGGTGAGGGTCGGGCAGGTGAGTTGGGTATATTCCTGGGGTGGTGAGGGCCGGGCTGGTGTGTTGGGTATATTCCTGGGGTGGTGGGGGTCGGGCAGGTGAGTTGGGTATATTCCTGGGGTGGTGAGGGTCGGGCTGGTGAATTGGGTATATTCCTAGGGTGGTGAGGGTCGGGCTGGTGAGTTGGGTATATTCCTGGGGTGGTGAGGGTCGGGCTGGTGTGTTGGGTATATTCCTGGGGTGGTGGGGGTCGGGCAGGTGAGTTGGGTATATTCCTGGGGTGGTGAGGGTCGGACTGGTGAGTTGGGTATATTCCTAGGGTGGTGAGGGTCGGGCTGGTGAGTTGGGTATATTTCTGGGGTGGTGAGGGTCGGGCTGGTGTGTTGGGTATATTCCTGGGGTGGTGGGGGTCAGGCTGGTGTGTTGGGTATATTCCTGGGGTGGTGAGGGTCGGGCAGGTGTGTTGGGTATATTCCTGGGGTGGTGGGGGTCAGGCTGGTGTGTTGGGTATATTCCTGGGGTGGTGAGGGTCGGGCTGGTGAGTTGGGTATATTCCTGGGGTGGTGGGGGTCGGGCTGGTGTGTTGGGTATATTCCTGGGGTGGTGGGGGTCGGGCTGGTGTGTTGGGTATATTCCTGGGGTGGTTAAGGTCGGGCTGGTGTGTTGGGTATATTCCTGGGGTGGTGGGGGTCGGGCTGGTGTGATGGGTATATTCCTGGGGTGGTGAGGGTCGGGCTGGTGTGTTGGGTATATTCCTGGGGTGGTGAGGGTCGGGCTGGTGTGTTGGGTATATTCCTGGGGTGGTGGGGGTCGGGCTGGTGAGTTGGGTATCTTCCTGGGGTGGTGAGGGTGGGGCTGGTGAGTTGGGTATATTCCTGGGGTGGTGAGGGTCGGGCAGGTGAGTTGGGTATATTCCTGGGGTGGTGAGGGTCGGGCTGGTGTGTTGGGTATATTCCTGGGGTGTTGGGGGTCGGGCAGGTGAGTTGGGTATATTCCCGGGGTGGTGAGGGTCGGGCTGGTGAGTTGGGTATATTCCTAGGGTGGTGAGGGTCGGGCAGGTGAGTTGGGTATATTCCTGGGGTGGTGAGGGTCGGGCTGGTGAGTTGGGTATATTCCTAGGGTGGTGAGGGTCGGGCTGGTGAGTTGGGTATATTCCTGGGGTGGTGAGGGTCGGGCTGGTGTGTTGGGTATATTCCTGGGGTGGTGGGGGTCGAGCTGGTGTGTTGGGTATATTCCTGGGGTGGTGAGGGTCGGGCTGGTGTGTTGGGTATATTCCTGGGGTGGTGGTGGTCGGGCTGGTGAGTTGGGTATATTCCTGGGGTGGTGGGGGTCGGGCTGGTGCGTTGGTTATATTCCTGGGGTGGTGGGGGTCAGGCTGGTGTGTTGGGTATATTCCTGGGGTGGTGAGGGTCGGGCAGGTGTGTTGGGTATATTCCTGGGGTGGTGGGGGTCGGGCTGGTGTGTTGGGTATATTCCTGGGGTGGTGGGGGTCGGGCTGGTGAGTTGGGTATATTCCTGGGGTGGTGAGGGTCGGGCTGGTGAGTTGGGTATATTCCTGGGGTGGTGAGGGTCGGGCAGGTGAGTTGGGTATATTCCTGGGGTGGTGGGGGTCAGGCTGGTGTGTTGGGTATATTCCTGGGGTGGTGAGGGTCGGGCAGGTGTGTTGGGTATATTCCTGGGGTGGTGGGGGTCGGGCTGGTGTGTTGGGTATATTCCTGGGGTGGTGGGGGTCGGGCTGGTGAGTTGGGTATATTCCTGGGGTGGTGAGGGTCGGGCTGGTGAGTTGGGTATATTCCTGGGGTGGTGAGGGTCGGGCAGGTGAGTTGGGTATATTCCTGGGGTGGTGAGGGCCGGGCTGGTGTGTTGGGTATATTCCTGGGGTGGTGGGGGTCGGGCAGGTGAGTTGGGTATATTCCTGGGGTGGTGAGGGTCGGGCTGGTGAATTGGGTATATTCCTAGGGTGGTGAGGGTCGGGCTGGTGAGTTGGGTATATTCCTGGGGTGGTGAGGGTCGGGCTGGTGTGTTGGGTATATTCCTGGGGTGGTGGGGGTCGGGCAGGTGAGTTGGGTATATTCCTGGGGTGGTGAGGGTCGGGCTGGTGAGTTGGGTATATTCCTAGGGTGGTGAGGGTCGGGCTGGTGAGTTGGGTATATTCCTGGGGTGGTGAGGGTCGGGCTGGTGTGTTGGGTATATTCCTGGGGTGGTGGGGGTCAGGCTGGTGGGTTGGGTATATTCCTGGGGTGGTGAGGGTCGGGCAGGTGTGTTGGGTATATTCCTAGGGTGGTGAGGGTCGGGCTGGTGAGTTGGGTATATTCCTGGGGTGGTGAGGGTCGGGCTGGTGTGTTGGGTATATTCCTGGGGTGGTGGTGGTCGGGCTGGTGAGTTGGGTATATTCCTGGGGTGGTGGGGGTCGGGCTGGTGAGTTGGGTATATTCCTGGGGTGGTGAGGGTCGGGCTGGTGTGTTGGGTATATTCCTGGGGTGGTGAGGGTCGGCCAGGTGAGTTGGGTATATTCCTGGGGTGGTGGGGGTCGAGCTGGTGTGTTGGGTATATTCCTGGGGTGGTGAGGGTCGGGCTGGTGTGTTGGGTATATTCCTGGGGTGGTGGTGGTCGGGCTGGTGAGTTGGGTATATTCCTGGGGTGGTGGGGGTCGGGCTGGTGTGTTGGGTATATTCCTGGGGTGGTGGTGGTCAGGCTGGTGTGTTGGGTATATTCCTGGGGTGGTGAGGGTCGGGCAGGTGTGTTGGGTATATTCCTGGGGTGGTGGGGGTCGGGCTGGTGTGTTGGGTATATTCCTGGGGTGGTGGGGGTCGGGCTGGTGAGTTGGGTATATTCTTGGGGTGGTGAGGGTCGGGCTGGTGAGTTGGGTATATTCCTGGGGTGGTGAGGGTCGGGCAGGTGAGTTGGGTATATTCCTGGGGTGGTGGGGGTCAGGCTGGTGTGTTGGGTATATTACTGGGGTGGTGAGGGTCGGGCAGGTGTGTTGGGTATATTCCTGGGGTGGTGGGGGTCGGGCTGGTGTGTTGGGTATATTCCTGGGGTGGTGGGGGTCGGGCTGGTGAGTTGGGTATATTCCTGGGGTGGTGAGGGTCGGGCTGGTGAGTTGGGTATATTCCTGGGGTGGTGAGGGTCGGGCAGGTGAGTTGGGTATATTCCTGGGGTGGTGAGGGCCGGGCTGGTGTGTTGGGTATATTCCTGGGGTGGTGGGGGTCGGGCAGGTGAGTTGGGTATATTCCTGGGGTGGTGGGGGTCGGGCTGGTGAATTGGGTATATTCCTAGGGTGGTGAGGGTCGGGCTGGTGAGTTGGGTATATTCCTGGGGTGGTGAGGGTCGGGCTGGTGTGTTGGGTATATTCCTGGGGTGGTGGGGGTCGGGCAGGTGAGTTGGGTATATTCCTGGGGTGGTGAGGGTCGGGCTGGTGAGTTGGGTATATTCCTAGGGTGGTGAGGGTCGGGCTGGTGAGTTGGGTATATTTCTGGGGTGGTGAGGGTCGGGCTGGTGTGTTGGGTATATTCCTGGGGTGGTGGGGGTCAGGCTGGTGTGTTGGGTATATTCCTGGGGTGGTGAGGGTCGGGCAGGTGTGTTGGGTATATTCCTGGGGTGGTGAGGGTCGGGCTGGTGAGTTGGGTATATTCCTGGGGTGGTGGGGGTCGGGCTGGTGTGTTGGGTATATTCCTGGGGTGGTGGGGGTCGGGCTGGTGTGTTGGGTATATTCCTGGGGTGGTTAAGGTCGGGCTGGTGTGTTGGGTATATTCCTGGGGTGGTGGGGGTCGGGCTGGTGTGATGGGTATATTCCTGGGGTGGTGAGGGTCGGGCTGGTGTGTTGGGTATATTCCTGGGGTGGTGAGGGTCGGGCTGGTGTGTTGGGTATATTCCTGGGGTGGTGGGGGTCGGGCTGGTGAGTTGGGTATCTTCCTGGGGTGGTGAGGGTGGGGCTGGTGAGTTGGGTATATTCCTGGGGTGGTGAGGGTCGGGCAGGTGAGTTGGGTATATTCCTGGGGTGGTGAGGGTCGGGCTGGTGTGTTGGGTATATTCCTGGGGTGTTGGGGGTCGGGCAGGTGAGTTGGGTATATTCCCGGGGTGGTGAGGGTCGGGCTGGTGAGTTGGGTATATTCCTAGGGTGGTGAGGGTCGGGCTGGTGAGTTGGGTATATTCCTGGGGTGGTGAGGGTCGGGCTGGTGTGTTGGGTATATTCCTGGGGTGGTGGGGTTCGGGCAGGTGAGTTGGGTATATTCCTGGGGTGGTGAGGGTCGGGCTGGTGAGTTCGGTATATTCCTAGGGTGGTGAGGGTCGGGCTGGTGAGTTGGGTATATTCCTGGGGTGGTGAGGGTCGGGCTGGTGTGTTGGGTATATTCCTGGGGTGGTGGGGGTCAGGCTGGTGGGTTGGGTATATTCCTGGGGTGGTGAGGGTCGGGCAGGTGTGTTGGGTATATTCCTAGGGTGGTGAGGGTCGGGCTGGTGAGTTGGGTATATTCCTGGGGTGGTGAGGGTCGGGCTGGTGTGTTGGGTATATTCCTGGGGTGGTGGTGGTCGGGCTGGTGAGTTGGGTATATTCCTGGGGTGGTGGGGGTCGGGCTGGTGAGTTGGGTATATTCCTGGGGTGGTGAGGGTCGGGCTGGTGTGTTGGGTATATTCCTGGGGTGGTGAGGGTCGGGCAGGTGATTTGGGTATATTCCTGGGGTGGTGGGGGTCGAGCTGGTGTGTTGGGTATATTCCTGGGGTGGTGAGGGTCGGGCTGGTGTGTTGGGTATATTCCTGGGGTGGTGGTGGTCGGGCTGGTGAGTTGGGTATATTCCTGGGGTGGTGGGGGTCGGGCTGGTGTGTTGGGTATATTCCTGGGGTGGTGGGGGTCGGGCTGGTGAGTTGGGTATATTCCTGGGGTGGTGGGGGTCGGGCTGGTGTGTTGGGTATATTCCTGGAGTGGTGGGGGTCTGGCTGGTGTGTTGGGTATATTCCTCGGGTGGTGAAGGTCGGGCTGGTGTGTTGGGTATATTCCTGGGGTGGTGAGGGTCGTGCTGGTGTGTTGGGTATATTCCTGGGGTGGTGGGGGTCGAGCTGGTGTGTTGGGTATATTCCTGGGATGGTGGGGGTCGGGCTGGTGTGTTGGGTATATTCCTGGGGTGGTGGGGGTCGGGCTGGTGAGTTGGGTATATTCCTAGGGTGGTGAGGGTCGGGCTGGTGAGTTGGGTATATTCCTGGGGTGGTGAGGGTCGGGCTGGTGTGTTGGGTATATTCCTGGGGTGGTGGGGTTCGGGCAGGTGAGTTGGGTATATTCCTGGGGTGGTGAGGGTCGGGCTGGTGAGTTGGGTATATTCCTAGGGTGGTGAGGGTCGGGCTGGTGAGTTGGGTATATTCCTGGGGTGGTGAGGGTCGGGCTGGTGTGTTGGGTATATTCCTGGGGTGATGGGGGTCAGGCTGGTGGGTTGGGTATATTCCTGGGGTGGGGCGGGTCGGGCAGGTGTGTTGGGTATATTCCTAGGGTGGTGAGGGTCGGGCTGGTGAGTTGGGTATATTCCTGGGGTGGTGAGGGTCGGGCTGGTGTGTTGGGTATATTCCTGGGGTGGTGGTGGTCGCGCTGGTGAGTTGGGTATATTCCTGGGGTGGTGGGGGTCGGGCTGGTGAGTTGGGTATATTCCTGGGGTGGTGAGGGTCGGGCTGGTGTGTTGGGTATATTCCTGGGGTGGTGAGGGTCGGGCAGGTGAGTTGGGTATATTCCTGGGGTGGTGGGGGTCGAGCTGGTGTGTTGGGTATATTCCTGTGGTGGTGAGGGTCGGGCTGGTGTGTTGGGTATATTCCTGGGGTGGTGGTGGTCGGGCTGGTGAGTTGGGTATATTCCTGGGGTGGTGGGGGTCGGGCTGGTGTGTTGGGTATATTCCTGGGGTGGTGGGGGTCGGGCTGGTGAGTTGGGTATATTCCTGGGGTGGTGGGGGTCGGGCTGGTGTGTTGGGTATATTCCTGGCGTGGTGGGGGTCTGGCTGGTGTGTTGGGTATATTCCTCGGGTGGTGAAGGTCGGGCTGGTGTGTTGGGTATATTCCTGGGGTGGTTGGGGTCGGGCTGGTGTGATGCGTATATTCCTGGGGTGGTGAGGGTCGGGCTGGTGTGTTGGGTATATTCCTGGGGTGGTGAGGGTCGGGCTGGTGAGTTGGGTATATTCCTGGGGTGGTGAGGGTCGGGCAGGTGAGTTGGGTATATTCCTGGGGTGGTGAGGGTCGGGCTGGTGAGTTGGGTATATTCCTGGGGTGGTGAGGGTCGGGCTGGTGTGTTGGGTATATTCCTGGGGTGGTGGGGGTCAGGCTGGTGTGTTGGGTATATTCCTGGGGTGGTGGGGGTCGGGCTGGTGTGTTGGGTATATTCCTGGGGTGGTGAGGGTCGGGCTGATGAGTTGGGTATATTCCTAGGGTGGTGAGGGTCGGGCTGGTGAGTTGGGTATATTCCTGGGGTGGTGAGGGTCGGGCTGGTGTGTTGGGTATATTCCTGGGGTGGTGGGGGTCAGGCTGGTGGGTTGGGTATATTCCTGGGGTGGTGAGGGTCGGGCAGGTGTGTTGGGTATATTCCTAGGGTGGTGAGGGTCGGGCTGGTGAGTTGGTTATATTCCTGGGGTGGTGAGGGTCGGGCTGGTGTGTTGGGTATATTCCTGGGGTGGTGGTGGTCGGGCTGGTGAGTTGGGTATATTCCTGGGGTGGTGGGGGTCGGGCTGGTGAGTTGGGTATATTCCTGGGGTGGTGAGGGTCGGGCTGGTGTGTTGGGTATATTCCTGGGGTGGTGAGGGTCGGGCAGGGGAGTTGGGTATATTCCTGGGGTGGTGGGGGTCGAGCTGGTGTGTTGGGTATATTCCTGGGGTGGTGAGGGTCGGGCTGGTGTGTTGGGTATATTCCTGGGGTGGTGGTGGTCGGGCTGGTGAGTTGGGTATATTCCTGGGGTGGTGGGGGTCGGGCTGGTGTGTTGGGTATATTCCTGGGGTGGTGGGGGTCGGGCTGGTGAGTTGGGTATATTCCTGGGGTGGTGGGGGTCGGGCTGGTGTGTTGGGTATATTCCTGGAGTGGTGGCGGTCTGGCTGGTGTGTTGGGTATATTCCTCGGGTGGTGAAGGTCGGGCTGGTGTGTTGGGTATATTCCTGGGATGGTTGGGGTCGGGCTGGTGTGATGCGTATATTCCTGGGGTGGTGAGGGTCGGGCTGGTGTGTTGGGTATATTCCTGGGGTGGTGAGGGTCGGGCTGGTGAGTTGGGTATATTCCTGGGGTGGTGAGGGTCGGGCAGGTGAGTTGGGTATATTCCTGGGGTGGTGAGGGTCGGGCTGGTGAGTTGGGTATATTCCTGGGGTGGTGAGGGTCGGGCTGGTGTGTTGGGTATATTCCTGGGGTGGTGGGGGTCGGGCTGGTGAGTTGGGTATATTCCTGGGGTGGTGAGGGTCGGGCTGGTGAGTTGGGTATATTCCTGGGGTGGTGAGGGTCGGGCTGGTGTGTTGGGTATATTCCTGGGGTGGTGAGGGTCGGGCAGGTGAGTTGGGTATATCCCTGGGGTGGTGGGGGTCGGGCTGGTGAGTTGGGTATATTCCTGAGGTGGTGAGGGTCGGGCTGGTGTGTTGGGTATATTCCTGGAGTGGTGGGGGTCAGGCTGGTGTGTTGGGTATATTCCTGGGGTGGTGAGGGTCGGGCAGGTGAGTTGGGTATATTCTTGGGGTGGTGAGGGTCGGGCTGGTGAGTTGGGTATATTCCTGGGGTGGTGAGGGTCGGGCTGGTGTGTTGGGTATATTCCTGGGGTGGTGGGGGTCGGGCTGGTGAGTTGGGTATATTCCTGGGGTGGTGGGGGTCGGGCTGGTGTGTTGATGTATATTCCTGGGGTGGTGAGGGTCGGGCTGGTGAGTTGGGTATATTCCTGGGGTGGTGAGGGTCGGGCAGGTGAGTTGGGTATATTCCTGGGGTGGTGAGGGTCGGGCTGGTGAGTGGGGTATAGTCCTGGGGTGGCGGGGGTCGGGCTGGTGAGTTGGGTATATTCCTGGGGTGGTGAGGGTCGGGCTGGTGAGTTGGGTATATTCCTGGGGTGGTGGGGGTAGGGCTGGTGTGTTGGGTATATTCCTGGGGTGGTGGGGGTCGGGCTGGTGTGTTGGGTATATTCCTGGGGTGGTGGGGGTCGGGCAGGTGAGTTGGGTATATTCCTGGGGTGGTGGGGGTCGGGCTGGTGAGTTGGGTATATTCCTGGGGTGGTGGGGGTCGGGCTGGTGAGTTGGGTATATTCCTGGGGTGGTGGGGGTCGGGCTGGTGAGTTGGGTATATTCCTGGGGTGGTGAGGGTCGGGCTGGTGAGTTGGGTATATTCCTGGGGTGGTGGGGGTAGGGCTGGTGTGTTCGGTATATTCCTGGGGTGGTGAGGGTCGGGCTGGTGTGTTGGGTATATTCCTGGGGTGGTGGGGGTAAGGCTGGTGAGTTGGGTATATTCCTGGGGTGGTGAGGGTCGGGCTGGTGTGTTGGGTATATTCCTGGGGTGGTGAGGGTCGGGCAGGTGAGTTGGGTATATCCCTGGGGTGGTGGGGGTCGGGCTGGTGAGTTGGGTATATTCCTGGGGTGGTGAGGGTCGGGCTGGTGTGTTGGGTATATTCCTGGAGTGGTGGGGGTCAGGCTGGTGTGTTGGGTATATTCCTGGGGTGGTGAGGGTCGGGCAGGTGAGTTGGGTATATTCCTGGGGTGGTGAGGGTCGGGCTGGTGAGTTGGGTATATTCCTGGGGTGGTGAGGGTCGGGCTGGTGTGTTGGGTATATTCCTGGGGTGGTGGTGGTCGGGCTGGTGAGTTGGGTATATTCCTGGGGTGGTGGGGGTCGGGCTGGTGTGTTGATGTATATTCCTGGGGTGGTGAGGGTCGGGCTGGTGAGTTGGGTATATTCCTGGGGTGGTGAGGGTCGGGCAGGTGAGTTGGGTATATTCCTGGGGTGGTGAGGGTCGGGCTGGTGAGTGGGGTATATTCCTGGGGTGGTGGTGGTCGGGCTGGTGAGTTGGGTATATTCCTGGGGTGGTGGGGGTAGGGCTGGTGTGTTGGGTATATTCCTGGGGTGGTGGGGGTCGGGCTGGTGTGTTGGGTATATTCCTGGGGTGGTGGGGGTCGGGCAGGTGAGTTGGGTATATTCCTGGGGTGGTGGGGGTCGGGCTGGTGAGTTGGGTATATTCCTGGGGTGGTGGGGGTCGGGCTGGTGAGTTGGGTATATTCCTGGGGTGGTGGGGGTCGGGCTGGTGAGTTGGGTATATTCCTGGGGTGGTGAGGGTCGGGCTGGTGAGTTGGGTATATTCCTGGGGTGGTGGGGGTAGGGCTGGTGTGTTCGGTATATTCCTGGGGTGGTGGGGGTCGGGCTGGTGAGTTGGGTATATTCCTGGGGTGGTGAGGGTCAGGCTGGTGTGTTGGGTATATTCCTGGGGTGGTGGGGGTCAGGCTGGTGTGTTGGGTATATTCCTGGGGTGGTGAGGGTCGGGCAGGTGTGTTGGGTATATTCCTGGGGTGGTGGGGGTCGGGCTGGTGTGTTGGGTATATTCCTGGGGTGGTGGGGGTCGGGCTGGTGAGTTGGGTATATTCCTGGGGTGGTGAGGGTCGGGCTGGTGAGTTGGGTATATTCCTGGGGTGGTGAGGGTCGGGCAGGTGAGTTGGGTATATTCCTGGGGTGGTGAGGGCCGGGCTGGTGTGTTGGGTATATTCCTGGGGTGGTGGGGGTCGGGCAGGTGAGTTGGGTATATTCCTGGGGTGGTGAGGGTCGGGCTGGTGAATTGGGTATATTCCTAGGGTGGTGAGGGTCGGGCTGGTGAGTTGGGTATATTCCTGGGGTGGTGAGGGTCGGGCTGGTGTGTTGGGTATATTCCTGGGGTGGTGGGGGTCGGGCAGGTGAGTCGGGTATATTCCTGGGGTGGTGAGGGTCGGGCTGGTGAGTTGGGTATATTCCTAGGGTGGTGAGGGTCGGGCTGGTGAGTTGGGTATATTCCTGGGGTGGTGAGGGTCGGGCTGGTGTGTTGGGTATATTCCTGGGGTGGTGGGGGTCAGGCTGGTGTGTTGGGTATATTCCTGGGGTGGTGAGGGTCGGGCAGGTGTGTTGGGTATATTCCTGGGGTGGTGAGGGTCGGGCTGGTGAGTTGGGTATATTCCTGGGGTGGTGGGGGTCGGGCTGGTGTGTTGGGTATATTCCTGGGGTGGTGGGGGTCGGGCTGGTGTGTTGGGTATATTCCTGGGGTGGTTAAGGTCGGGCTGGTGTGTTGGGTATATTCCTGGGGTGGTGGGGGTCGGGCTGGTGTGATGGGTATATTCCTGGGGTGGTGACGGTCGGGCTGGTGTGTTGGGTATATTCCTGGGGTGGTGAGGGTCGGGCTGGTGTGTTGGGTATATTCCTGGGGTGGTGGGGGTCGGGCTGGTGAGTTGGGTATCTTCCTGGGGTGGTGAGGGTGGGGCTGGTGAGTTGGGTATATTCCTGGGGTGGTGAGGGTCGGGCAGGTGAGTTGGGTATATTCCTGGGGTGGTGTGGGTCGGGCTGGTGTGTTGGGTATATTCCTGGGGTGTTGGGGGTCGGGCAGGTGAGTTGGGTATATTCCCGGGGTGGTGAGGGTCGGGCTGGTGAGTTGGGTATATTCCTAGGGTGGTGAGGGTCGGGCTGGTGAGTTGGGTATATTCCTGGGGTGGTGAGGGTCGGGCTGGTGTGTTGGGTATATTCCTGGGGTGGTGGGGGTCGGGCAGGTGAGTTGGGTATATTCCTGGGGTGGTGAGGGTCGGGCTGGTGAGTTGGGTATATTCCTAGGGTGGTGAGGGTCGGGCTGGTGAGTTGGGTATATTCCTGGGGTGGTGAGGGTCGGGCTGGTGTGTTGGGTATATTCCTGGGGTGGTGGTGGTCGGGCTGGTGAGTTGGGTATATTCCTGGGGTGGTGGGGGTAGGGCTGGTGTGTTGGGTATATTCCTGGGGTGGTGGGGGTCGGGCTGGTGTGTTGGGTATATTCCTGGGGTGGTGGGGGTCGGGCAGGTGAGTTGGGTATATTCCTGGGGTGGTGGGGGTCGGGCTGGTGAGTTGGGTATATTCCTGGGGTGGTGGGGGTCGGGCTGGTGAGTTGGGTATATTCCTGGGGTGGTGGGGGTCGGGCTGGTGAGTTGGGTATATTCCTGGGGTGGTGAGGGTCGGGCTGGTGAGTTGGGTATATTCCTGGGATGGTGAGGGTCGGGCTGGTGTGTTGGGTATATTCCTGGGGTGGTGGTGGTCGGGCTGGTGAGTTGGGTATATTCCTGGGGTGGTGGGGGTCGGGCTGGTGAGTTGGGTATATTCCTGGGGTGGTGAGGGTCGGGCTGGTGTGTTGGGTATATTCCTGGGGTGGTGAGAGTCGGGCAGGTGAGTTGGGTATATTCCTGGGGTGGTGGGGGTCGAGCTGGTGTGTTGGGTATATTCCTGGGGTGGTGAGGGTCGGGCTGGTGTGTTGGGTATATTCCTGGGGTGGTGGTGGTCGGGCTGGTGAGTTGGGTATATTCCTGGGGTGGTGGGGGTCGGGCTGGTGTGTTGGGTATATTCCTGGGGTGGTGGGGGTCGGGCTGGTGAGTTGGGTATATTCCTGGGGTGGTGGGGGTCGGGCTGGTGTGTTGGGTATATTCCTGGAGTGGTGGGGGTCTGGCTGGTGTGTTGGGTATATTCCACGGGTGGTGAAGATCGGGCTGGTGTGTTGGGTATATTCCTGGGGTGGTTGGGGTCGGGCTGGTGTGATGCGTATATTCCTGGGGTGGTGAGGGTCGGGCTGGTGTGTTGGGTATATTCCTGGGGTGGTGAGGGTCGGGCTGGTGAGTTGGGTATATTCCTGGGGTGGTGAGGGTCGGGCAGGTGAGTTGGGTATATTCCTGGGGTGGTGTGGGTCGGGCTGGTGTGTTGGGTATATTCCTGGGGTGTTGGGGGTCGGGCAGGTGAGTTGGGTATATTCCCGGGGTGGTGAGGGTCGGGCTGGTGAGTTGGGTATATTCCTAGGGTGGTGAGGGTCGGGCTGGTGAGTTGGGTATATTCCTGGGGTGGTGAGGGTCGGGCTGGTGTGTTGGGTATATTCCTGGGGTGGTGGGGTTCGGGCAGGTGAGTTGGGTATATTCCTGGGGTGGTGAGGGTCGGGCTGGTGAGTTGGGTATATTCCTAGGGTGGTGAGGGTCGGGCTGGTGAGTTGGGTATATTCCTGGGGTGGTGAGGGTCGGGCTGGTGTGTTGGGTATATTCCTGGGGTGGTGGGGGTCAGGCTGGTGGGTTGGGTATATTCCTGGGGTGGTGAGGGTCGGGCAGGTGTGTTGGGTATATTCCTAGGGTGGTGAGGGTCGGGCTGGTGAGTTGGGTATATTCCTGGGGTGGTGAGGGTCGGGCTGGTGTGTTGGGTATATTCCTGGGGTGGTGGTGGTCGGGCTGGTGAGTTGGGTATATTCCTGGGGTGGTGGGGGTCGGGCTGGTGAGTTGGGTATATTCCTGGGGTGGTGAGGGTCGGGCTGGTGTGTTGGGTATATTCCTGGGGTGGTGAGAGTCGGGCAGGTGAGTTGGGTATATTCCTGGGGTGGTGGGGGTCGAGCTGGTGTGTTGGGTATATTCCTGGAGTGGTGAGGGTCGGGCTGGTGTGTTGAGTATATTCCTGGGGTGGTGGTCGTCGGGCTGGTGAGTTGGGTATATTCCTGGGGTGGTGGGGGTCGGGCTGGTGAGTTGGGTATATTCCTGGGGTGGTGAGGGTCGGGCTGGTGTGTTGGGTATATTCCTGGGGTGGTGGGGGTCGGGCTGGTGTGTTGGGTATATTCCTGGGGTGGTGAGGGTCGGGCTGGTGAGTTGGGTATATTCCTGGGGTGGTGAGGGTCGGGCTGGTGTGTTGGGTATATTCCTGGGGTGGTGGTGGTCGGGCTGGTGAGTTGGGTATATTCCTGGGGTGGTGGGGGTCGGGCTGGTGAGTTGGGTATATTCCTGGGGTGGTGAGGGTCGGGCTGGTGTGTTGGGTATATTCCTGGGGTGGTGGTGGTCGGGCTGGTGAGTTGGGTATATTCCTGGGGTGGTGGGGGTCGAGCTGGTGTGTTGGGTATATTCCTGGGGTGGTGAGGGTCGGGCTGGTGTGTTGGGTATATTCCTGGGGTGGTGAGAGTCGGGCAGGTGAGTTGGGTATATTCCTGGGGTGGTGGGGGTCGAGCTGGTGTGTTGGGTATATTCCTGGGGTGGTGAGGGTCGGGCTGGTGTGTTGGGTATATTCCTGGGGTGGTGGTGGTCGGGCTGGTGAGTTGGGTATATTCCTGGGGTGGTGGGGGTCGGGCTGGTGTGTTGGGTATATTCCTGGGGTGGTGGGGGTCGGGCTGGTGAGTTGGGTATATTCCTGGGGTGGTGGGGGTCGGGCTGGTGTGTTGGGTATATTCCTGGAGTGGCGGGGGTCTGGCTGGTGTGTTGGGTATATTCCTCGGGTGGTGAAGGTCGGGCTGGTGTGTTGGGTATATTCCTGGGG